>JASSUY010052411.1:0-24399 GCA_032466535.1 Forpus xanthops | reverse complement strand
AGGTCCTTTCCAACCCTAACTGTTCTATGATTTTATGATCTTACGATCCTTTCCAACCCTAACTATTCTATGATTCTATGATTCAAGACAAACTTGAGAAAACACTTAGGTCTTGCCAGAGAAACAAATGTCCAAATAACAGCAGCTATGCTGAATGAGGTGCACATCATCACCCCTCTTCCTGTTTATATATACTGCTACAAGGTACTTAGATTTTATAAAGGTTTGATTAATTCAGAAGTGACTAGAATAGATAATGTAAGCTAAGCTCATGTGAAACCAATATTTCAAGCCCTGATCCTTATGTCGACATAGCAAGAAAGAGAAACTGACCCCCCAAAACAACTGTCAAGTTCTTATGCTTTCTCTCAAAACATCATGCATTTACCACTGCCAAAGGCTGCAACCCTAAACTAGAGGAACAATCACATGTGTCAGCACAGAGGTTTCCATGTCCTTGCGCAGTACTCCATCACCACCAGTGTCAGATATCCTTCCTTCACTCTCCTTCACTGCCAGTGAAAGCACATTTGAAAGAATGTGAAAGATATTATCTTTCATTGATCCTGAAAATCACAGGGAAGAAATCAGTCAAAATAAAGATTTGCTCAGGTAGATCAGTAAAGGTTGATATATGGAGTGTGAAATATTTGGAAAGGAGCTGGTGTATGGTCAAGCTGCCATTACCATTGCCATTCTTTAGCTGGGCAAGGATATACTGTAGATGTGTTTGGAAAGTCATGCTCCCACCCCAAACTTTATAAGATTTTTGGCTTGGATATAAAGATACCTTTCACCGAACATCAGTACAATGCTTTCTCTAGGAGTTTTCCCAACTTCAAACTGTTCTGAGCTCAGAGTTTAGGTCTGTTGAGCCCTTTTCCAAACATTCATTCAATCTTCCCTCAAATTTACATGAAGTTCTGCACCCACAACATCCTTGGGCTAGGAGCCCCATAAAGCTACACTCACACTTAGAGGAAACCCAATCTTCTGCGTGTCCTGAACCAGGTTCCTTTATCTGATGTCTCCTTCCAGGTTCTTCAAGTTGGAAGATGAATGGAAAGTCCCTGTGCATACTCTTCACATAATTCGCTCTATCAATCAAATCTGCTCACACTTACCTGTTTCTAACTGGGAAACACAGTCCTAATCTAATTGAACCATTCCTTGCATAGAAGCTACCCCATATTTCTGTCTTGATTCCCAGGGTACCTGCTCCACTGCAGGTAATGCAGTATGAAAATACAAAATACAGGAAATGATACTATACTGTAGTAATCACTCATGGGGGGAGGGTTTGGGGAGAAACATGGCATATTTCAATGCTCTTCCTTGAAAGTAACTTTCAAAAAGCAACTGTACTGTTCCTTCAGTGCCCTAAAGGCATTTAGTAAAAAATATAAAAAAATACTTGGGGTTCTCTGCTGAAAAATGAGGGGAAACAAAGGAAAACACCCAATCTTTGAGTCAGCCTTTGTTGGCTCAGCTTACCCATGCACCTACTGAGATAACCTGGAATAGCAGAAATATATTCCCCAAATAAGTCTCTTGGTTAGCCCACAGGCAGAAAGTTTGTCATGATTAAAATGCCTTTACTGACAGTGCAATACATATTCATATATATATATAATAAATATATTCATGGATCTGTTGCACTTCTGTGGGACAAACACTGTGAGAGACTGCTCAGTTTGATTTGGAGAGGGTTGTTATTACCCTGCCTTGCTTAATAAAGTGTATGTGGCAGCAAACACAAAGAAATGGTGTCAGCATCGTGCCCCATAAAATGCAAACGAAGAAGGTAGTTGATGCTGAAAGGGGGGACCAGATAATTTGATTTCTCCCTTTTTTCTGTAACGAGTTTCAGTGTCTATGGGGGAATAAAATAAAATAAATAAATAAATAAATAAATAATAAAATAAAATAAAATAAAAACATAAACAAAAAAAAAAAAAAACAAAACAAAACAAAACAAACAAACAAACAAAAAAAAAACAAACCCACAGATTCCCAGAGGCATCTAGTTAAATATTCTCTTCACCTCCTCCCCTCCTTTTCTTTCAACGGGCAGGGTCCCATGGCGACCATCGTGGAAGACAAGCATCCTCTTCAGCAGCCGCACCTCTCCATAGCAACCGTAACGTCAGCGTCGGCAGCCAAACCCCGCTGAGGACAGAGGGACGGCCCTGCCCCGGGGCTGCCCTCCCCTACCCCCTAGGGACTTGCGGTGGATAGAACTGGGACAGGGGAGAGAACGGGGGGCTACAGGGAGCCCTGCAGCTACGGGGTGGAGGGGAAGGGACACGACACCTCCCTGTGCCCGCCCCGTCGGGGCCCGGGCAGCGCACCGCTGTCCGTGGTACTGACGGGCCCAGCGCCGCCGAGCACCGACGGGGAGGAGGGTGGGCACCCGCGGGGAGAGAGGAGAAGAGAGAGAAGGAGGCGGGCTTCTGAGGAGGTCCTGGGAGTCTGGGTGTTGAGGAGGGACAACCACATGATCTGCATCCCACATGACACAGAAAGAAACCGGTGGCAGCAGCCAGCCCTGCAAAACGTCATTTTTTCCTCCGCCAAAGAAGAGGGGTAGAATACCCCATCCCTCCCCCTCAGCCAGATTCACAGCTATTCGGGAAGATGCAGGCACAGATGTGAATATACTGCATGCTTTCCAGGATGATCGGCACCTGCTCAGAGATGCCTCCACTTGGGATAACAAGCAGCGACAGGATGAGACCGGCGCCCCTGGGATTATGCTTTGGAGCAGGTATGTGGATGGATAAGTGCTGTGATGAGGAGTGCTGTGGCTACAGGGATAGCTCTCTTTGCAGAGGTGATCTTTTCCAGTAATTCACCTTCTTATATTTATGTACTTGCACATAAAATCCTTGGGGTTTAGCAAAGAGGAGTCATTGCTCATGAGCAAATGCCCTGCAGAGCTTGAATTTTAAGCCGATTCTGCTGAAAGCAGGGAAGTGTGTAGAATTACTACAGAATAAATGTCCATATTTTCTGTACAAATCTACATTGTGTGCATCTATATTCATTGTTTTTAAATTAGGCCACTTACTTGTCTTAAATAGGTCCCCTGACATGATCAGTTCGCTGAACGCAGAAAATGACTTTAACTGAGATGGAGCAGACCAATCTGCCCATCTGTTTTCCCTGTCTCTTGATACATTCAAACAGCTTCTTCCTTCCTGGTGTTACTGCACTAAAACATCTGCTTTTGTATTTTTCAGTCATTAATTTGAACTAATCCTTCAAATGAAGCCTTGTAACCGTTTTTATCCTGTGGGGGTGCCTGGATGCAGCTACTTAGGGCAATACCACAGGCATAGTAATCTTTGCTTATCTGTAGCCCGCAGAGGCAAGAAGGCAATTCTGGCTTTGCTAATTCAGGCACATACTCTCTAAGAATGCATTGCAATATTTCTCATTCACCCAGCTGGCTTCCGGCATGTCAAACAGTATGTTGGCTCCATGGAGTGATGGAGAAGTGAAACTGCCTTCTGCTCTCAAAAAGCCATTTGTGTGTATGAGGCAGGATTCGCAATCGGTTCCTTCTGGCAAGGGTTTTTAAATGTGGTTCTTGAAGATTTGTTGTTAAAGCCACTGTTAATAGCTTAAACAAGTGGCTTGGTTTGCAGGAAAACTGGGTGCCAACCCAGAGGCATCCTTTAAAGCTGATCTTTATTTGGGTGTATTTGGATTTTTAGAAGCTTGATTTGTGGGTTTATTTTAAACATTCTGGTCTTGGATGAGTCAGTAAGGGGAGGAATTTCCATACCTCAGGAACATTTGGAGAGCTCTGCTCCTTAGCTTAAAGTAAGAGCTTGCAGACTCTTACTCCCCCACAGTTCCCCTGTGAAGCCTCTATTTGCAAAGCTGTGCAATGCAATTCCCCCATCTGGGTCACACCATATGATCTCCATCTGCATTATCCTTTGCAGCCCCACCAGTCATCCCTCCTCAGGTGTTTAACGATCTATGGAGCAATTTCAACTAGATGATGCAGAATAGCCCCTAACATCCTCAATCTCCTCCCCCTCCCCACTACAAACACAGTCCTCCACCACCAAAACATGAAATAGCACTTGTGTGTTTGGGATTTCTCCATTCCAGCAGCTTCCATCATTCCCTAAACTTCCCCTCTGACAGGCAACCAAAACAGTTCTTGCCACTGGCACCCTTTCCAAGAAGACATCTCCAGTTCAGCAGTTATCAGCAGGACTGCGCCCTGCCTCAGTGGCTTTTTCTACCTTTTTTTGTCCACCTTGAGCCTAAGTAAGCTGAAATATCCATTCCAGCAAATAGCTCTGCATCAGGCATTTCCAACCTAACTATGGCTTTTGCATGGCCCTCAGTCCTTGTGGCTTCTCCAGGAAAGTTCACAGAGGAAAACTATGGAATGCTCCCACTAATGGCCATATCCTCTGACATGGGAACACTCTTCTGCTCATTCAGGTCTCCTCCTCTTTTTTCTATCAGATAAGTACTCCTGGAAGCATCTTAATATCTCTGGGGACTCTATCCTTAGCATGATTATTAGTCACCAGTGCTACCACTTTCTGTCACTATGTCTTGCACAGGTGATCTGTATTGTGTGAGCACTAAATGCAAGTTACTGAAAAGGGTCAGGAATCATATGACAGGGACTCTTAGATCCCAGCACAGTTGTTTGCACCAGTGCAAAGATTCTGTTAATTTTATTAACATATTAACCATATTAATTTCTTGTGTGCTGAAAACCACAGTTTTCATAAGATTTAATATCAAGAATTAATTGTTACATGACATCTTCATGTAGAAGGAACAAAAAAAACCCACATTTAATGTTCTCCTAGGATGACAACCTGTGCTTATTGCTAGTGAGAGGGTGAGCTAAGCTGACAGAGTTCTCACTGAAGCTGCTGGCATGTTTTTCCTGTGGGGGAGAGGACACTCAACAGGGAGGGGGTGAGAATTGCCAAGAGATGGGCAGAGAAATCAGCCAAGTGTGAGATTCACCACAGCTTATCTGTCAACACCCACCATGGCAAACCAGCCCTGGTTAGCACTGTGCTCCTCACATCAAGCAGAAAAGCGTGCTGTGCTGTGGGCAGGACCTGGTGTTGCCAAAAAATAATGTAAGTGTGTGGGAGAGAGAGCATCTATATTTTCACCTCTGAATCAGGAAAGGGTCCAACCCAGCTGTGTCCAAGGACAGACTCAATCCCTATTAAGAAGGCAAGCAACATGCAAAGGTGTATTTCAAGCTTCTCCACACTCTCCTTGGACAACACCAGTGGGTGAGAATTAGTTGGAAATTAGGTCAGTCCCTCTTCTCTTTGTTCCCACTTTTTCATGCCCCCACAGTCACACTGTGCACAGATCTGGGTTTTGCTATCATTTTTAGAACAGTTCTAATCCAGAGGTTTACTACTAGTCACTAGTAGTAATACTAATAGTAGCTACTAGGATGACAGAATAAAGCCTAATACACGATAAAAGTCTGAGACACTTAAAACTCCGTGGGTCTCTCCTTTGGGAAAGAAAAGCTACATCTACAGGAGGCCCATAACCACGGTGCACCTGTTTGTAAACAGTGTACTGTATTCACGCTCATGCAGCAGTAGACAGAGAACTCTGCTGTGTGTCTCTCTTATGATTAGCCAGACCATGCTGTGGGCAAGAGTAGAGGAGGCAGACTGAAGAAAGAGGCAGTCCAAAGGCCATTACAAACCCAACAATTTATTTGGCATAGCCCAGGTCTGTGGAAGGAAGGCTATGTCCTCCTTGGGACTTGTGGACAACCCCAGCCTACAGCTACTGGATGATTAACTTCCCACTGCATGTGATCCTGCCTATGTCATCCTTTCTACAGGTCTGAAGGTTGCAACCTCCACCTTTGCTTCAACGTAGCCCTGGTTGAACAGAGCTACACCTCTATCCCTCACTCTGCAGATGTAGATGAGGAGAGGGTGTCTACCTAGGCAGTGTTGAGCACAAATAGGGCTCATATTTTACCACTGTCTGTCCCTGAACCAAAGAATGATGTCTGGTATAAGTGGAATCTGCAGTTACCATAAGGGCTCCTTCCCACCGCTAACAAAGAATAAACATGCTCTTAGGGTTAGGTGCATGAATAAATTACTGGGTCTTAGCAACTCACCTCAAGTTAATAGACTGATAGTGACTGCCTGTGTGTCAGTCTTAACCCACAGTAAATGCATGAGAAAAAGTCATTGACTTCAGATGCAGGAAAAAGCTACTGCTCCCACAGCCTTTAATACCACAATGAGCTTCAAAAGATGGCACTGTCTTTAAGAGAGTAAACTCAGCCAATATGCATTAACTTATGACCTATATATGGTTTTGAACCCTGAATGTTCATCAGAATCATGCCCCATGGATTTGCCCCAGGCCAGGCCTTAGACTCAGTGCTACAGATATGCAGTCAGATTAGTTACTCCAGACTTGACCTTATAGACCCAGAAGCAGTAGATGAACCCTGTTCTTGGACTGTTTAGCTACTGCATGGTTCACCACTTATTAAGCTCAGTTAAAAGTATAAAGCTGAAAAAGCTCCTTAGGCAGCCAGTACAAGAAATAAAAAATTTGCTCCAATCGCAGCAAGTGTTGTAGTGTATTATATCATTGTTCTCAGCTTTAATACCTTGTTAAAATAGTCAGGAAAGAACACAAAGAGTTCATGAAGGCTGATGGCAAAGAGGCTGCCTACTTGCCCTTACTGTCCTCAAGCATTCAGTAGAAAAATCCTGTTTAGATTCATGCTCATGCAGTAGCTGAGTATAATAGCTTCTTTACATCTTCAGATGTGCTGAAAATTAAGTACATTTCCTTCCTTTATTTGATTCTATCCAAATTTCCTGCTCCCATGACCTCACCCTGCAATACAGGCTAGGCTCTCAGATGCTGATAAAAGATGCAATAACATGTATTGACTTACATCGCCAGTAAGATGTAAGAAGCTTTTACTGTAAGTTGAGCTGTGACCACACCAGCACTGAAAGCTTCATCCATGAAGTAGCCCATCCACACTTCTAGTCATGTCATCTTTACTGACCTGTGCTGTAGAACAGGAATCTCCACCCATGGGATAGAGCAGGGAGCAGGCAGAGGCATATGAGAAATGACTATAGATCTCAAAAATTTCCTTTTGTCCAAACCATATTATTCTCCTGATAAAATAGAAGCAGATGTTTTCTATCCCCATATACTGGAATGCAGAGAGTGAGGAAGAACACACTTCAAGAGATTTTCAAGCTTTGCTCTGCAGAGCTGCTCGAGGAATAGAAAAGCCTTCATAAGGGCAAAATAGCTCAGCATTTTTATGAGTGCTAGACCAGAAAAAAGAACTGGCATGGTATCTGTGTGCTTACAAAAGCATGTGTATCCGCATTCCTCCACTGCAAGCAGAAGTACTGGATAGCCTCAATATGCACACAGTTATCTCCGCATAGCAAGGAACAGTTTAAAAGAGACTGTGTTCTTCTATATAAGGATAATTACATTGAGACAATGCGCACATAGGGTAGTTAGTTTGAATTTAGGCAAGGGTGAATGTCACCTTCTAGCACCTTACACCCAGACAAAAGCCCCCTCCCCCCTTCTGATTCAATTTACTCCCATTTCTAATGTTGATTAAACTCAGTTAGCTGAAGCATTTCTCTTCCAGTATGGCAGCTATTGCCAAGACATTCTTCAGAAAGGGAAGTTTATGGAGTAAATGATCAGCTTAACGCTTTTGAAATAATTTGCTGGGCCAAAGCTTGCCTGGTGTTTTGAAATTATGATGCAGACAGGTAAAATATGTTGACTAAAAAAGCCCCTTCTGCTAGTGTTAGGTTAAATAATGTACAATGATCTATTTCTTTAGCTACCTTTGTAATCCTGAAAAACTATGTCTGGGAAACAAAATGTTTATTATTTTGATTAAACGTTTTAAAAGCCATTTAATGCATTCCTTTGTAAATCTTATTAAGTTTTACTCTTCTAAATGGCAGCAAACAAGTACTTTGTTAACAGGACAGTAAACACATAAACACACAGTAACTATACCATATGGTCTTTATGCAATGGCATAGTAGACGTGGCAGTGATTTTATGAAGTTCTGGTGGCTCAAAGACTTCATCTCCAAAAAACACATCTGTTTTGGAGAGTTAGCAAGAATATATTTCATTTGCTATCAACCCAAGGGATAATCCTGAAAATGGAATGTTTGTGCCTTCAAAATGCATAAGGTCCATAAAATAGGAACTGTGGCACCAGGAAATCCCTCTGATAAGTATGAGTCATCTCACATGTCCCTTATTTTCCCAAGCGAATGCAAAAACTTTGGGGTTTTAAACAGAAATATACAAAGTCCTTATACATTTTAAAAGGATTCCCACTCTATAATGTTCCAAAAAAGTGAGATTTTTGGCACTGCTGCATCCATGCAGACTCAGTTGCTAGAAAGTAGCCTTTTACTCAGCATAGTATTATACAGGTTTAAAGGGAAAATCAAACAAAGGCATTTTTGTTAAACAAAAATGTAATTAGGTTTCAAGTAAGCTTTTCTTTCTGTATTTCTAATACTCCCTTATTGACCTGCAAGGAAGAGGGATACTAAAGAGCCCGTTGCTATTTTGTTTATGGATCTGGTATTTGCAATCTGAGAGCAGTTCACTAACACTTAAACTATATTTCAGTAATGATGCAGCAGTCAGGGATATGGGATACCTAATGCAGCAAGATAGAGAATCTGCGGTTATTTGCATCCCAGACCCATGCAGAACAATGTATATGCTGAACCTTCCTTGCTCATGTTGCCAACAGGAGCGTTAGTCATTATGTAGAAGTTTCAGTCTCCACTATAGAAAACAGACTTGCTCACCAAAGAAGATATGCTGGGCCATAGACACAAAGGTTTTTACTGCTAAATCAAGGTACAATTCTGATCTCGGTGCCACCTATGAAAAATAGGGTTGAATAGAGATGCTTTAATATTAAAGAAAATCAGCTTCTGGTCCATTTGAAGGAAAAAATTCTTACGACTAGGAATGCAGGAATCTCAGGGCTGGTTAATCAGATTGCATTTACTTTTCAGAAAATAAGACAAGTAATTGACGTTCAAACAAAGCAATTGAATGGCCAGGGTAGTTAAAGTCCCTATACTGCACTTACACTCTCACCTGCCTTGTGGCAGTGTGCTGAATGACTTTGGATTTTCCCAAGAAAGAAAGAATCACAAAATATAGTATCACTTGCACTTGTGTTTGATGCCTCTTCTGTTATACTCACAGTGAAGTAACCACCACTACCACAGACACATACCCAAACACTCTATCTCTCAATGCAAATATATGATCTCTGGTGAAGGGTGGCACAAGGAAGGAAGGATTCTCCTGTTGAGGTGTTGCTTTTTCTGTTAGCAAAGCTCCAACGCAAGACAGCTGGATACAGCTTTTGCCACTCTTCCTCTGTAGGCACCCACCAGTTAGCTCACCTCACACACCTCTGAGGATGACACATACTATTTTACGGTGGGGCTGCTGAATTCCCAGCTTCTTTAAGGCGTGCTTGCAGATAACCTGAGTTCTCCATTAAAGAGTGTCTGGGCTGACTTTTAGGAGAAATGAAGCAGAAGAAAAGTACTATCTGAGTGTTACAACCTGCATAACTAAATGTCTCAGGTCTGAACGGACACCCACAGCAAATTTGGTTTACCAGGAGAATTATCATGAGAACAGTGCTAGTGAGACTGCACATTTTAACCGCTTAGGGAGGTCATTTCGTTCTCGTGCTTGACTTCCACTGCTCTTCAATATTGGTCAAGAAAATTTCATCTTCCATGAAGTGTAATTTGTGCAGCTGGTTATTTTTAAATAACACACACTTCTGCATAGCAAGAAAGGAAATTAACGAATCAAAATAGACCATAATGTTCTTTTCTATCTGGTTAATAGGCTCTACATGTCTTATTCTATTACAGATAATTCTAACACGTAATTTAGTGGGTTGTACTGTCAGTACATCCTGCCATTCTGCCAGAGACAGCAGCTCAAATACCATGCTGACAGCTGATGATGGCAGGATATTTCCAGGGGAGCAGATCATCTGATGGAGAGTGAGGAAAGGCAAGCAGGAGCTGCTTGAGAAACCAGGAATCTGCCAGGGAAAGCTAGTGAGAAAACAGCAAGAGAAGGGATGAGAGAAAGTGAAGGCCAGGCTGGGCAGCACCCATAGCTCTCCAGAGGAAGATGGGGAGAGAGGCAATGAATCATCTGCAGATGGTGCCCCTTGCAGGGTTGGCAACCCAGCCACCCGCAACACATTGTGTCTCACTGCTGATGTCCTGACTGCTGTTCTGACACGAGGCTAGCATGTGAAACTCCTTGTTTAACACACCCCACTGAAACAAACTCAGTTGTTACTAGCCCCAAACCGCTTCAGCAACAAGTCCAACTTAACCTGAGTCATATTGTCAGCTCCCAGACACTACCTGCATGCAAGAGCTGCAAAATAAAGCGAGCTGCATTGAGAGCAGCGTTGGTGACATATATTGGCCCACTTTCTGCTGATGCAGGGTAGGCAGCTGGGCATGGTGCAGGGCACAGAGAAGTGCAGGGGTGTCCAGCAGCTCTGTGGCTGCAGCTACACAAACTGGCAGTGCCCATGCAGCTGTGCAACACTCCAAGCACGCTCTGCATTTTCAAGTTTGCCGAATTCATGCCAGTGCTGTACAACTGCTTGTACATCAAGCTTGTTCATATGAAACATGCATATTGTATGTTCTAGTAAGTGCAGCTAATGAATACAGCTAGAGGAAACAAAACCTCCTTTAAGCCCATAAAGCAATCAGTACATCTTTTTCTCTTCCACATCTGACTATGTTTTGCATTGCATTATTGAAGATGACATGCCAAACAGCACAAAGATCTGATGTTCATCCAGTGTCTTTGCACTATGGAGCTCCAGTCTGAGTAGGAAAACAAGGAGAAAGTAATTGGTGACAGATGCAGAGCTAGAGAAGGCACAGCAAAAAGTATCAGGAAAACTGGGAAAAAAAATACTCAGAAAGGGAAGATGTGAATTTGGATTGCTTGGAAAGCTGAGGAGGATGCTGGTGGCTTTTTGAACTTGCCCATTTGCTTTCTGGGATGAACACCTGAACTTCTGTTCATTAACTGTTGACAGATTTATCTTTTGTGGTATCAAGACTCTGGACTTACACATTCATACAATATATCCACAGAAATAGACTTTCTTTTTCTAATGAATAAGGGCACTTTTTTGGATCATCGGGCCCAGGCAAGGTGCTTGTTATACACACATCCACTAATATTTAGCACTTTTACATTTTAACCCTGTGATAGGCTAGAGCCAACACAGCAGACTAAATCCAAGACTGAAAACTCTGTCCAGTAATGAATCTGTTCCTGTCTCAATTCTTAAAACAGGAAGTCATATATATGTCATACCATGGTGTGTCCCTTATCTGCCACAAAGGACAAGCTACAGTTTGATCCAAGGACCTATATTTCGGATGTAGCTTGGAAATACAGAAGTCATTAGAGCATTCTGGCAACTGAAAAATGCCATCTTAAAAGAAGACATAGTAGTGATTGTGTTTGCCTTAGGACGGTGGTGGTATAGTCAGCATATGCTTCTCACTCAGCCTGCAGGTCACCAGCATGGGTGAAAGGGCACCTCAGTCTCTAGCTGTGAAAGGAACATTTATCTTTCAGAGGACAGAGGTGCATGTCCTAAAACAGTCAGGTTGTTAATAAAACTCAACACAAAACTGAATGGCCTCTGCTGTAACAGACTCACCATATGTTCCTGACTTGTTTCTCTGACATCCACTACATTAAGCAGTATGTAGATTACTTAAAATTATCTTTCATTATTTAAGGTAGGTTTTTCCCACAGACCTGTTAAATAGAACCTTGCTTCTTCTTTTTTTATGCAGCCTGAGCAAAAGACATGGCCGTGATTGCTCACAGCATGGATAACAACAGCGATACTGTTGTTCTCCCTACCTTCCTGCTCCTGCTGCAGAGTGAGAGCTACCCAGACAGCCCCATCTCTCCTGCTGGCTATGAGATGACAGCATCACCCACAGGACCCAGCTCAAGCAGGAACCACACTGCCTCGCTGTATAACCTGCAGCGGGGGGAAATTACAGCAGCCAGCATGGTTTTGGGAGTATTGTGGTTGGTGTCCCTTGTTGGGAACTCCCTTGTTTGCTTAGTGATCCATCGGAGCAGGAGGACACAATCCACCACCAACTATTTCGTTGTCTCCATGGCTTGTGCAGACCTGCTGACTAGTGTTGCAAGTGTGCCCTTTGTGCTGCTTCAATTCATCTATGGCAGGTGGACACTGGGGAACACGATGTGCAAGCTGGTAAGGTACATCCAGCTCATCACCCCTGGAGTCCAGATATACGTGCTCCTCTCTATATGTGTGGATCGATTCTATACTATCGTCTATCCCCTGAGCTTCAAAGTGTCCAGGGAGAAAGCTAAGAAAATGATTCTGGCCTCTTGGCTCTTTGAGGCTGCATTTGCATCACCAGCTTTCCTTTTCTACAGCTCCAACAATGACGACCACTGCAACTTTTTTCTCCCCAGATCTTGGGAAGGAGTTACCTATGGTGTCATACGCCTTTTGGTGGTGTTTCTGATGCCGTCTACCCTCATAGTCTTCTTCTACCAGAGGGTCGTTAAGTACATTTGGAGAATAGGCACCGACGGCAGGACTGTCAGGAGGACAACGAATACTGTCCCAAGAGCAAAAGTTAAAACCATCAAAATGTTCTTAATGTTAAACTCAGTCTTTCTCCTCTCCTGGCTCCCTTTCTACATGGTACAGTTGTGGCACCCACAGGACATCAACTACAGAAAGAGCTCCCTGGTTTTCCTGTCTATCACCTGGATCTCCTTCAGTTCTTCAGCTGCTAAGCCAACCATCTACTCCGTGTACAATGCAAACTTCAGAAGAGGGATGAAAGAAACTTTCTGCATGTCTGCCATGAAATGTTACAGAAGCAATGCATACACCATCACCACGAGTTCCAGAATAGCCAAAAAGAATCATGTTGGGATTGCAGATATCCCAGCTCCAGCCAAAACTGTCATGAAAGACTCTATCTACGATGCTTTTAACAGAGAAGAAAAGGAAAAAAAGGTTGCCTGGCCTATTCAGTCCAATCCCCCCAATACGTTTGTCTAGGTGGCTGCATTGCTTTGACGAAACCATTATGTACCCACAGAACAAGAAGCTTTATATCCTTTGTGAATATTGATGTATATTTACATATTTTTAACACAGATTTGGGGAAGAAAACAAGATGTTTTATTTTATTAAATGCCTTGATTTTGATGTGTCCAGTTTATTTAATTCCCATTACCTTCTGCTTTCTGAGAATACTCTCCCTGAGTCATAAGCATCCCTTTTCTACAAAACAGGAAAGTTCTTAGACTCTCCCTAGACAGTCCAAAAAGGGTAGGAAGAAACACTGTTTTTTTGAATCCCTGTACACTGGCCACTGTACATCAATGCATATATTCACCCAAGGCCATCTATACTTCTGTTTGTTATGTCCCTGTGAATACCAGTGCACTGTGGTTCTCCCTCTTGTCCAGACCTCATGGGCAAGAGGTCCATAGGTGGGCAGTCAGGCTTAATCCTGACATCAGTGGTGAAACTCCCACAGCTCCACAGGGTCAGCATCAATCCAGCACTGAAAGCTTTTGCACCTTCATTGTTGCACCTCTCCAGAGGTTTCGTGGTCCAAACCACCTCCTCTCAAGCTGCTTCTACACCCACCTTAGTGCCTCCACCCAGAAGATGGGACAGGGCACAGCATGAGAAAAGACCTGCTGGTCAAAGCACTGCCAGGCACACAGGCACTCCTCACAGCTTCGGTTTGGCATCTCTCCTGGCCTGAGTCCCTTCTGCTGACGTTTTCTCCACTCACTCACTTTCCTGGCAGCATCTTCCTACATGGCAGCACAGGTCCCTCACAGGAATCCCAAAGGAAATGAGCCGCAGGCTGACTCCTGCTGCTCTTTCTCTGCCAGCACAAAGAGAAAACAACCCAACAGCACTAGCTTCAGCTTTCCACCAGTGTGGGAAGGGGGATGTCACCCCCTGTGCCACCTGCACTTACTGGAACACACAGGCTGGGGTTTAGTGGGGATATTGACTGTTATTGACCTCAGTAATAAGAAAAGGGCTGAATCTGTGAGATGAAAATTGATTTATTTTCTTAATTCTCACACCATTTAAAAAGTAAAGTAATTCGCCCTCATAAAACACAGATAACATATGTCTGGTTGAATTCCCTTCGCTCTGCCCAATGAATATGTTCCCATGAGCTGGACATGTGGAAGTCCAGGCCAGGCTGCTGCAGCATTCACCTGGGAAGTTTCCTTTTTGCTTTCCTACAGTGTCTACAGGAGAGTCCCACAGGGTTCAGACCAGACATCCGTCCATGACAGTGTCTTACTGCCTACTGCAGCCATTGTCAGGTGCTTGAAAATAGAACGTAGGTATCAGGGAAGCTACAGAGTGGTCTCCTGACACCTCATTCCAGTCTCTGGCAGTCACTGCTAAGAACTAACACTTCTCACAGTGTAGCTGCCAAAAAGCAGTGCCATTCAGTAAATACAGAGCAGGTCCAGAATGGGATTAGTCATAAAATTCCACAGGCGGGAAAGAACCCCCCTGATTTTCAGGCCCCGTCTGAATGGATTTTAAGAGAGTTTTGCCTGAGAATCAAGGTTTTGACCTCTCTTCAGTTGAGAACCTCAAGTGCTTTTTTCCCTATTCTCTATTTCCTTCTCAACTAGCTCTGACAAAGTCAGTACCTGGTGAATAGCTGCTCCCCACCCACACTCTCTGTGCCATTCTTGCGTTTGTAAACTTCTATCATGTATTCTCTCCGTTATTTCTTTTCTGTACTTAAGAATTTCATCCTGCTCTGTAATTTCTTGCACAGAACTGGCTCCAGGCCAGGCTCTCCTTGGAGCACCATAATGTAGCAGCGAGGGCTTGGCCAAGCATCCTCAAATCCAGAGTACCACCAGGCATTTCATGCTCCGGACATCCTAACAGCATTGTGGAAGCTTTGATTGCAAGTGTTCAACTGGAAGACAGTGTGCAGGTGACAATTACCACTCCACATACTCCTGGGTTCAAACTTAAACACTGGAGATTAGGGTTAGATATTAAGAAGTTCTTCACTATGAGGGTAGTGAGGCACTGGCACAGGTTGCTCAGAGAAGCTGCGTCTGCCCCTTCTCTGGCAGCATTCAAGGCCAGGTTGGACAGGGCTTGGAGCAACCTGGTCTAGTGGAAGGTACCCCTGCCCATGGCAGGGGTTGGAACTAGATGTTCTTATGGTCCTTCCCAACGCAAACCATTCTATGGTTCTGTGATTCTATGACTATGATTCTATTTCAAAATCTCTAGCTCCTCACTGTATGTCTAAAAGAGATATCCCTCAACCACAACCTCCTCAGAGAAGGAGTATCATTTTATTCTGCCTTCAAAGCAAATGTGGCACAGCTGGGTTCCTGCTCGTGCCTGGGGACTGGAAGTGCTGCATTAATGAAAGTTAATAGACCAAGAGCAGCAGGTACTACAGGGTGTATTAAACACACTTGGGTACCTCCCTTTCTCGTCAGCAGGGAGCAGAAGCACACGTGGTGGAGCCCCACGCTGACGTCCTCTGAAAAGGCTCTCATGCTGGCAATGTGGGTGGGGAAACTCCTTTGTTGGGAAACAATCATAGAATCATAGCATAGTTAGGGTTGGAAAAGACATTAAGATCATCTAGTTCCAACTTCCTTCTTCCTCCTCTACCATAAAAAATACGGTTGTAAGAACCCTCACAGGTTGCAGGAACACTTCCAGTATCTATTTCAAAATTCAGAAATCCCCATTAAATGAGGATCTGGTATTTCTCATTGAAGTCATTAGCAAAAACTCCCATGAACAGGGAGAAGAGAGGGTCTTGTAACCGAGAGAAGACCAATGTTTCCTGTGTGGTTCATGTTCTGAGCAGGTTGTTTCTCTCTTATGCATCACCATATGCTTGTTTTATCTTTGCCACTTAGTTGCCTCTGTCACAGTAAAATCAGACCTAGGATAAGCAGGCCAGGTCAACCTTGCAATGTTATTTTTAATGTTGGGTTGTGAGACTGAAACCCAACAGTTGTTCTTTTGGTTAGTAGCTTTATTAAAGAAATGGGACTGAACAGTTAAGTCCTGAGATTGCAGAAGACCACAGGGTCACGGTTGCACACCTCCTGCTAGGTTTGATTCCAGAACGACCCAGTACACTTGTTCCTTCAAGTCGACATGAATAGGAGTGCATGAGGCTGCCTTTCTATGTGGACACAATGGACAGGACAGGCCATGACAGTCACTGTCCTGTCAAGGTGCAACCAGAGATACTGTAAGGGGCAAGTCCTTGCACAGCTGGACCCCAAAGATGTTAAAGCAGATGTTGCCTGTGCACTTCCAGCCCACAGAAGAGGAGCAGTCCACAGACCATTACAGATCCCAAAGGAAAATACTGCTGCAGCCACCACGTGCAGAGGCTGCTGCTCTCAAACCTGCTCCACTGCTGAAAAGGACAGGAGAAATGCAGTCCACTCCTAAGGTGCCAGCACCACGCTGCAGACCGACAGCCTGCCAGAAGTCTTTTCACATGGAAAGCCCAAAGAACACACTGGCAGGTGTGAAACCACAGGCTTCTGTGCACCCTTCCCTCTTCTGAACTCAACCATGTTCCCCCCCCTGCCCCCCCCCCCCCCGAAGCTGTAGAACAACACAAGCTGGCCACAAAAAGTGTCATGACATAACAGGTAGGGACAGTGTCCCCAGGTTGAAGGAGCTGGCAGTTCTGCCCTGAAATCATGGTCCTAACTGGCCCTGCGGCAACCAGTGAAATCTAGAGGTTGGCTTTCCTAAACGACCTTTTGCTATCACTAAAGCCCAGTCACAGCTGCGTCGGAGTGAGTGTGACTCTGCTTGTAGAGCTTCTTTTAGCCAAAGTATACTGGTAAAAACACATCCTCACAGACAAAAGCTGCATTTGAACTTGGAGGAGTTGCCCAGTGCAGCTGTCCCTTTATGCAGTCATACTGATAAACCTTCCTGATTTCTACTTCTATAGGACACAGCTTTTGATAGAGATAAAAAAGATTATCCAGAGCAATCAAATACACCCCATTGCTTCGATTGCTAACAGATCCTCAGTCTGAAAGGCCAGCCTTCACCACACATCACAAGCAAAAGGAGCAGTGATGCCATATCCCTCCTTCTGCTTTTTACCAAGTTCTGCCAGGCCTCTCAATCCATTATCCCATCAGCTGTGGCTGCTGACCAGGTTCACACCCTGGTGAACACTGTGCTTCTGGGACTGGTGCGTAAGGAAAGGCTGCCTGAGCCACCTCAGCAGCTCCAGCCTTCAGGTAACATCCAGCCACTGACACTTTGGCACTGCCACTGTTAGAGCTGAAGAAAACACCATAGCACAGCAGTGATGAAGATGGAAAATATCCGGCAGCTTCACTTTTGAAATGGCAGCTACTCCATGCTTAGTGTTGACTTCGGAAACCTGCAATGAAAGGGATGGACACTGACAAGTGCTGACCTGCAGACAAAGCAAAGAGCAAACTTTTCCATTACTTCCATCATTTTAGGACAGGTAATGGATGGGTTTGATAGCACCCATCCAGGCCCTTCTGGTCCTTCTGGTTTGCCAATGCCCAGAGATGCCAGAGACTCAGAAGGAATATCATGTATTATCTAAGCAAGAAATGGAAAATGATGCAGGATTTGCCTGATCAATATAAACAAATCTCTCCACACTCCCTCACAACTCCTCATTGCCAATATACTGTTTTAGTGATACATCTAAAGCAACAATAAAGTTAATGAGGTGTGGGTTAAAAAGGAAGATTGGCAAGGAGGATTATAAAAACACTCAAGTGACCTACACCCATGTAGAACACATGTATCATCCTAATTGTCGTTTAGCCTTGTCTGGAGGACAGGTAGAACATCTCTGTTTCAGTAACATAAACCTATGATAGAGGCAGCTTGAGATTCCTGCCCTGCTGTAGTAGAAATCAAGGCACTGTGGTAAACTATGCCTGCCCTGAAACATAGCTGAAACCAGCAGGTTCAATGATACTCTAGCATGGGGCAAGCATCATGGTGCCTGCATCCGTGCCTGTGTGCCTCTGCTGGGTGCTCCTTTCAGGCTCCCTAGTTGGTGAGGTAATGAAAATAAATTTACTCTTTGCATTTCTTCCATGGTTTGTGGTTGTTTCTGTTTCCTGTGTCCTGCCTGTGCCGGCTCATGCAGAGAGGTGTGGAAACTTCAGGACTAAACCAAGCAATGCTTCTCAGATAAAGGCATCTTGAAGAATCCATACTTTAATGCGGGAATAGCCAACAACTGTCCCTGGAGCTTCACACGATTCTCAAGACAGAAAGGTTGGTTAGGTGCCCAGCATGCCCGCCACTGCTCCTGCATGGGTACATGTGTCAGTTCATGAGCACACATCTAAGCAAGGAGGAAACCAGCAGACATGGGCTGAAGCTGGCAGATCTATAAGGGCAGGTTTGGCACTGTGCAAACAAAACCTCCCAGTTCACAAATACATCTCAGCCCCCTCTGCAAAGGAGCAGTTATTGGAGAGAAGACTCCTTGGTCTCTAGCTCATTCACCCCTTAGTCTTAAATGTTTTTCTGTGTAAGAACATGACAAAGTGCCAACCATTAAACGTTTTTTTTTTTTCCATTAAGTGGACATTCATTAAGTGGAAATTCCATCACTGCCGTTTACTTTAGGTATCAAGTGGCTTGTACTTGAGAATTACTACTACAAATCGTCAAATTATATGCGTGCGTGTCCCCTTTTTTATTTCAGCAGAAAGTTGGATTTTTAGCTAAACATACTTCATAAACTTCCAGTTAGGTGTGAGGGCTAGTGAGAAGCAGACACACACCACTTGAACCTGTTTTTCAGCTAGCCTCCTGGAGGTGATAGCAAGGTGGCTATCACTCATGATTAGACTTAAGAGTTTCCACATGCCCAGTTAAGAATCCCCTGAGTTTTCGAAATCTCTTCAACTCAACCAGTTTGACTTCACAATTAATTGACATTGATTTAGGAATGGGTTTTCCAAGGTGTTGATCGCACGCCATCGATTTTAGCTGAAACTCTCAGTGCTCAGCCTTTCTCAGTATCAGATCCTTCCTGTTTAAAGAACAATTTGAAGTTTATTAAAGCCAGACCCCTGCACTCAAAGGAAGGCTTATTAGCCCCCTAAGTGATTTGGTAAGTTAATACGTCTTTATTAGTTGGCTTTTTTCAACCTAGCAAGTGTTGTGGAATAGGCCATTATGAATTACATGAGCTTTATTTGAACTGGCTTCTAGTAAAACATAGCACACCTACTGGAAGACTATCATATAAATGACACCTTTTGGTGAGCAGCCTGGCATAAACCATGGATTTATTCTACATTATTGCTAACACACACAAAGTCTTCTTTCAGTTTACCTCACAGATAAAATTCAGAAGTGGCACAGACAGCAGTAATTCCTTTGTGCTCAGCATCTCAACCATTTTAGGCCAGCTCTCGAGTTAGTCCTACATTTGTGGGGAATAGAAAAGACTGCATTACCAAATAATTTTATTAGTCCTCACCTTATACCTGGCCAGACACATTTCATCACATGTACAAGTAAAAGTGAGAGATGTTTCTGTTTCCATGGTTTGGGGAGGAGGGAGGGACTGATCAAGGCCTTTAATTTTGTTGAGGGCATGTAGAATTAGACAGCATAGACATGCGCATAGGTGTAATTACCCATCTTATTTCTAAAGGTCTACAGCACTTTTCTTCATCCCTGGAAATTTTGTCTTCACTGCTGTACACACTCTGCAGAGCCCCTCTCCATATTGATCCAGATACAGGAAGGAAAATGATTAAGTGACAACCAAAGCCAGAAAGATTTCAGATTATTTACCAGTTTTACCAGTTATCTGTAAATGCAGCAGCAGTAGCCCTGATTTTCTTATTAACTCACAGCACTGCCAGGAGCTGATCTGCTATCAGGCTTTCTGCAGACTCTGAAACACCTCTTGCCGCATTATTGACTTAGTCTTTTATATTGATCCAGAGCACCTTTCTCAGAATGAAGTCTTGAGGATGTACATCTTTTCCCTTAAGAGGAGGGATGTTAGATGTGACCCTTGGCCCTCATACCAGGAGCTGCACTGCCAGAACCAGCCTATGGCAGAAAGCATCAAGTTTACAGAGCTAACCCATGCATAATCTTAGAACACCAGCAGAAGGCAGCCACCACTTCAGAACAGGCCAGAAAGAAGTTAGATAGGCATATAAAGAACATATTTCAAGGGAGGCTGATGCAGCACAAGGTGGCTCTCCATAAATTGCTTTTGAACTGTCAACAGCAGCCATAACACCCACCCAAGAGCTCCAGTCCTGGCTGCGATGACAGATGCACTGCCTTTCCACTACTACACTACTGTTCACTGCCCCAAAGTAGGGGCTCCCACCTGTGCATCCTGACACCATTACTAGCCAGATCCTGACAGCCATACAATGGTTTTGATGGTAAAGTTACCTAGTTGTATTTTAAAAGACCACTTCCTGCTTGTTTATCATGAGAAATTCTTATCAAGGTAACAAAGCATTTGGTGTTTTGTCTTCAAGGGAAATAATAATCTCTTTCCTCCACTAAAAATCTATTCATACAAGGAAACATTTTTTTAATGTATATTCCACATTTCAGGTATTTTATGTTATTGTGGATGCTTTGCTTGAGAAAGGACACAGGAGGAACATCTTTGAAAATGAAACTTTAAGCAGTCTACCAAGACTCTCCACAGATCTGGAGCAGCTGGAAGGGTGTAAAAGGACAGACTTATTGCAGTGGCTTTTGTAGCAAGAGCAGAGTGTGCATAGGACGTACAATAGCATCAGCCATGCACAGTTCCAGCTCGCACTGCACATACGCAGAATCAAATTCAGCGCAACCTCATCACTAGCATGCAGAAATCTTGCTAGGAGGTGGTACCTCTCTCTTTAGTCTTCCCAGCTAACCTCTAGCTTGGTGAAGGGAGGAACAATGACCTGTAGAGAAAAAAACTCGCAGAGCCCGACTACCTGCCTGTCACACTGATCTAGAACTGAGCGTTCTTCAGACTTTACAGCACACTCTGTAAGTCGTTACTTACATAAAGGCCTTTTTTCCCCAGCTATTGCAAAACCAGCAGCATTCTCACCCTAGTTCTCAGGATTACTTTCCTCTAAATTTCCCTGAAACCACACTTTATTTCTCACAGTTTTTTTTAACTTATACCATAGAATGGTTTGGGTTGGAAAGGACCTTAAGATCATCTAGTTCCACCCCCAACCATGGGTAGAGACACACTCATGAGGACAGGAAAAAAGATTTTTCAGTAACAAAAAAATTAATTTTAGTCAATTTAATATTTAAAGTTACAGCTGATGATTGTATTTTTGATAGGACAAGGCAAACCTGTGTTAATAACAGGCAGATTTGTTTGGTTTATACGACTGATTTCATGCAAAGAGCATGGTTCAGAAAAAACTGCAAGGTGAATGGAAGCAACCCCGAGAGGCCATTCATCATTGTGCCTACAGTTTTTTATTAATACTTCCACAAAACTGCAATTGTGCTCATTCCACAAGCAGTTCATGGCAGAGGGATTAAAACAGACAGCCTTTATAATCTTTCTCCAGCTGTCAGTCAGCCTTTTTTATCTGCTAGCATGTGTAGACAATATCAGCTCCATTAACAATGCCACTCCTTTAGTGTGGTGATGACAACGATGACAACATTAAGCAGCTACTGCAAAAAGACACAAGATTACGTAAATCCAGAAAGCTGCAGTAGTTAATTGGGTGTTTCTCAAACACCTGCAGTAATCCACTTTGGTTCCATTGGTACATTAGTAATTAAAAAGCTAATTACTATTTTATTTCAGAAGGCAAGAAGCCCTAAGAATAAAGTAATGAGAAATGCAGCCTGCTGAAGTGAGAATAGAAATGCTCTTAGTTCTCATCAACAGTCCCCTGCAGTATGAGTGAGCTATCATCCTGAGAAGGTTCATGCAGATACTGGTCACAAGAGTAGTCAGCTGAGCAGAAATCTAGGAGATACCTCTTTCCCCTGTCTCTTGCTGAGATTCCAGGCAAGATTTTAGGTTTAAATGGAAAACTAATGCTATTACTCTGTTTAATGAAACCTTTTCTGGCTGATTTTCATGAAGCAAAGGCCTTGGGGCCAAAATTTTCTCTCTTGCAAACAAATTCTCCTCTAGTTCCATAGAGTGTTTCAGGTACATAAATCTAAGCAGAATTCACCCTTTTGTTTAAGAACCTTGTCACTGGGCAAAAGATGCTGGGCAACCCGCAATTATACAGAAATACAAGTAACAGAATAATCTTAATCTCAATGTTTCAAATGAAAGAAGACATACAGCTTTGTAAGTAGTGCAACTGTTTCAAAACATGCCCAACATCTACGACTGCACAGCACTGTCATTGCTATCTGCTGCTGTTGTATGCTAACAGCGTCACCTTCCATCTGATCATACAGCTAAACAGAACCACAGAATGGTTTGGGTTGGAAAGACCTTAAATATCACGTGGTTCCAATCCCCTGCCACAAGCAGGACACCTTCCCCTAGACCAGGTTGCTCAAAGCCCTGTCCGACCTGTCCCCTGCCAGGGATGGGGCAGCCACAGCTCCTCTGGGCAACTTGTGCCACTGCCTCACAACACTCACAGGGAAGAATTTCCTCCTAATGTTTAATCTGAATCTACTCTTTTTCAGTTTAAAACCATTTCCCCTTGTCCTGTCCCTACAGGCTGTTGTAATTCTTGTAGGCTGCCTTTAGATACTGGAAGCTGCCCTAAGGGGTCCCCAGGGTTTCCTCTTCTCCAGGCTGAACAATCCCAACTCTCTCAGCCTGCCTTCATAGGATAGGTGCTCCAGCCCTCAGAGTATCTTTTGGCTTCCTCTGGACATGCTCAAGCACGTACATGTCCCTCTTGTACTGGGGGTCTCTGAATAGTAAAAATGCTTGAACAATCGCTCTGTGGTGAGCTAGTATCAGCACTACTTCTGCTAGGCTGCAGAACAAGAAGCAGGTCCAGAGCTACCAAGGATGATGATAATTATTAAGAGCTTGTAGTGCAGAAAGGGTATTTATGCTGATGTTACCAAGAGCTTAAAATGCAGAAAGGGCACTCAGGCTGAGCTGGTGGGTGTGACAGAGCATGTTGCAGAGGCAGAGAGAAACAGGCGAATAACCCCCAGTTTTATGTAGTCCTCTGGAAAAGGAGCCCTTGATGGCTTTTGAAAAGTAGCTGCTAGGCCACTTGAGGAAGAAAGGAGATTCACAGAACACTGCTTTTCTGTAAGGAAAGAGGAATGCATACTGAGAAGTAGATTTCAAAGGGGAAAGAAAAAGCCCAGAAATGCAAAACAGAAAACACTGACCTAGCAACACAGCAGGATCTATGTTTGATGGAGAGTAGGAAAGAACTGTTCTTACACCAGCAGGAATTCGGAGCATGCCACATAAGGAGATAGTGAAGTTGGAGGACGCTGCTTGTATGCTTTACTACAAGAATACACAGCATTGCTACTGCCAGCACTGTATAACTCGATCAAAATGTATTTTTGAAAGTTGCCATGAGAAAGAAGGTATGGAAAAAAGTCACCTTTCATAGCAAGCTACTTCTATGCACATGGAACACCCTGTCTCATGAAAACACACACTCAATCCACTTGTAGTCTTTTACTCACAAATCCTTCATCATTAGAATACCTATCAGCTGCAGCATAGTTGAGCATGTCACCATTACCCACCCTAATATATAAAGATCATACAGAAGAATAGCTTGAGGCAGCAGTTAGTGTTAGTTAGCATTGATCAAGCCAGCTGTGAGTTATGGGCAGGCACACAAAAAAGCAAGGCAAATCCTGCACTAGGTATGGAAGCAAAACTTCTACCTCTCAAGTGTTTTTAATGGAGGAAACAAACTGAAAGTCAGTTAGGGGTCTGGGTTTGGTTTCTGTTTTAATGAGTTGTTGCTGACAGTCATTAGCAGAACAATTACATCATCTTGTAGTAAAAATGTAAAGATAAAATACAAATAATGGTATAAATAATATCAAGCAACAGTCTTTGCAGAAATTGCTTAATGCAATTGCTGTGATTGACACTACAAATTCTACTTCTATATAGAATCATAGAATAGTTAGGGTTGGAAAGGACCTTAAGACCATCTAGTTCCAACCCCCCTGCTATGGGCAGGGAC
>JASSUY010052404.1:0-29776 GCA_032466535.1 Forpus xanthops | reverse complement strand
CAGTCTTTAGTCTATTTGACACTTTCATTGATGACTTGGGTGAACAAAGCATCCGTTGAATCTGCAGCTAGTGCCAAGAGGAGAGGATTTACAAGTGCTCCGGAGGCAGCACTAGAGTCCAGAGTAATCCTGACAAACCAGATCTGGTGTAACCTGGATACTATATTAATGAGAACAATATGAAGTAGTGATATGATAAATCCATTGGACAGTCAAAAGGACTGAACTAGCCTTTTCTATGTGGGAAGTCAGACCAGCTGAGCTTCAGAGATCCCTCCTAACCAATGTGTCGTGGCTTAAGCTCAGTCAGCAATACAGAACCATGCAGCGATTACCTTACTCCCTCCCTTCCTCTCCCCACTTCTGGAGGGATGGGGAGGAGAATCGAAAGAATGTAACTCCCATGGGCTGAGATAAGAACAGTACAGTAACTAAGGTATAACAAAAGCCACTGATATTACCACCAATGATAATAACGACAAGGGAAATAGCAAGGGAAGAGAATACAACCACTCACCACCCGCCGACTGATACTCCACTCGACCAAGCAGTGATAAAACCCTTCCTACTAGCTGCCTCCAGTTTATATAGTGGGCATGACATGCTGTGGTATGGAATACCTATTTGGTCAGTTTGGGTCAGGTGTTCTGTCTCTGCCTCCTCCCAGCTTCCCCTCCTCCCTGGCAGAGCATGAGGCTCAGAAAGCCCTTGGTCAGACTAAATATTACTGAGCAACAACTGAAAACATCAGTGTTATCAGCACTGTTCCCAGGATGAAAGTCAAAACCACAGCGCTGCACAAGCTACTAAGAAGGAGAAAAATGACTGCCACTGCTGAAACCAGGACACAATGTCTGTGGGCAGTAGTTCTTCAGGAAAGGGTCTGGGTATAATGGGACCACAGGCTGTGCTATTATGAAGAGAAGCAACCATACTGGACATTATAAACAAATGTAACAAAAAATGTGAAGAGAAGGGAGCTGGAAGGTTGTAGAAAAGATCTGATAACAGCTGCAGGAAGGTAAGAGATGCCCCTCTCAGAATGCATGGGAAGACAGGTTATGCTGTCAGCAAAGAGCCAGTGTAGACCTCAAGAGGAGCTTTTTGAATCTAAATGAAGTTGAGCATTGGAGGTCATGAAATCTCCATGAAAGAAGGTTCCTAAGAGCAGATTAAATAAATATGTCAGGGGTGGTTGAGTTCAGGTTGGTGATCCCACCTTGGGAGCTGGTATAACCATCCTCCTAAGAGCTGATTTTATCTCTGCAATCACAACTGTTACCCAAGACACAGCCACCATGTTTGCCCCTTTATCTTGTTCCTTTCCCACTAAAAATTGCTTGACTGCTTTGCATGTAAACAAAGGCAGAGAACAGTTTGGCTGAAAGTTTCAAAGGAGCAAAAAAGACTCTGGGTCAGAGGCAGCACTTAACTCCTATCAAGTCTGGGAACCTTGAGTGCAGCAGCTCTGCGATAATGTTTTATATTTCCTCTTCCAGCTAACTCTGAAGTCGGATGATTGTCCAGATAATCCGTTTGGCAATGGTCAACTCTATGCAAAACTCACTTGGCAAAGCACATGTATACATTGGCTGATGTTTTAATTTACTCTCTCAATAGTATAATGGGGGGCTTTATAAATTGTTATTTGGGATAAGCAGGGTCTTACTTGGAGCTTATAAAAGTATTAGAGCAGCTTAAGGTTTTTAGTGCTCCCCATCATTAGCTGAACTTGCTAGGAAACATGATCTCTTTTTTTATCATTTCTAACCCAAACTCAGCAAAAAAAAAAAGTTCAGCAGCGGATGAATTCAGAGCTTAAATTATAAAGGTGGAGGGGGTTCTCCTTTCAGCAGACTTTCCAAGTTTTCGTGACCAAGGAAGTAACTTGACTGAATCCCAAAGAAAATACTCCTTGTGGAGCTGTATGTAGAGAAAGTAAACAGTCATTTAGTGTCAGCCAGATGCAGTCTAGAGTATAGGAAAAAGCTCCTGTGACCATTTTTTATCCAGTGCTCTAGTTTTCATTGACATAATTGGTGGGGTTATTCAACAAGCAAAAATGGACATAAACCCTATATTCTTAATGGGATCAGCAAAATAGCAAAACATAAAATATTGTTGTAGTAATTAATTAATCTGATATTTAACATACATTGCTGAGATTGTTGAACTTTGTCTTTACTTCTGCCAGTGTTTGAAATACAGCTTTTGAAGTTCCCTTGAACTCAAGAGGCTGAATTCTGTCCTCAGATACAAATGTGTAATCTCAGTTTTAACTACTGTCAAATGGTGCATTTTTATTTGAAGGACAGGTTTATCCCTAATATCTTCTTACTTTCATCTATATAGTGACTGAATTGCTTATTTTTAAGGGGGTTTTATTTGCTCTTTTAGTACAGTGGCAATTGTTTTGGGTGAGTTCAGAGAAGGCAGCCCCATGTGTTTAGAATAAACGAGACGTTACAGGGAAGGGATGTTCACACTTCTCCATAACAGAACATAATTGATTTTGTGCTTAGATAATTAGGAAATGGTTCTCTTTGATGCATTCAGGAGTCCTGAATTAAAAATTTAGAGGTTTGTAACTGGTAGAAAAATGGATTCAGAAGCAGCTTTAATGGATGAAAACCTATCGCTCTATTGCAAGCAGGGTCTCAAATCTAATACTGTCCTAATGCAGAGTCATACATCTGGGATACTTTGGTCTCTTAACATCCTTGGCCATTTTACTTCTGAAATTAACACAGCAATGCAGACAGCTCAGAAAGAAAGTGCAGCGTTTGGAACAAAAAAACATCCAAAAATTATCTTTCGAAGGTTTTGACTGGTAAATGTAATTATATGTAAAGGATAATGTGTCACAGGGCAGGGGATGGAAAAATCTTGAAAGATGTGCAGGATTCATGGAAAATGCAAGAAAATGAACTGTTCTCTGCTATGAATTAGTCTCTTTTTTAAGTACTCAAATTTGTACTCTGAGCAGCATTTCAAATATTTGAGAAGAAAAAATTCTTAAATAAATAGTTGCAGCCAAGATCATAACTTTATTACTTCAGACTTTTAATTTCATTTCTTTGTTTTGGAAGGTGTTGGGGAGCATTTTAAACTCAATTCTGCAAGCTGAAAATCAAGCTCCAGGTTGTCAGTCTGCTCTGATAGACATGTTTTGTGTTCAGCCTTTTCATCACTCTTGTAGACAGGATTACTCAAATAATCCAGTCATCTAGAAACTTTACCTCTGGCAACGTGTGTTGCTCGCTGTTCTTGGATGCTAGAAGCATCATAAGGATTACAGGGGTAGCAGGTGGGCTGAATTGATTTATAGCAATATTGCCTGACCAGTGTTTGCAGTCTCATTGTGAGTATTGCAATAATTGATGCACATCTTCAACTCCTATCTCCCAGAGCTGAGTGAAAACTTGTCTGGTTTATGGGTTTCTTCCTGGAAGGGTAGGGCAGAGCTCTTGCCTGCCATTATTTTTGTAAAGAAAGACCATTTCTGGCTTTTCTAGTTGTGCAGAGAGACTACAGCTGTACAGCTGATGTTAAGTAAATAAACGAAGAGGGCAACTTCTGTTTACTTTTTACATCTCTGACCTTATAATCGAGAATGTTTTGTATGGGATAGAGCTAACTTGGGCTGACACAGGCTAATTCCCTGGGCGCTCGATAGAGAATGAATGTTTCATTCAGCTGCTTTGAAACATCTCACAGCAGAGACCCCCCACGAGCATATGGGGGCTGTGTGTTGGTAACCTGAGGACTAGCTGGGGTGGGAAGTATGTGTATATGAATGTGAATGGCCTCCATTAAATGCCTTAGAGGAGTGCTGTCTTCACTTTGTGTTTGCATTTCCAATAGCTTAGTAAATCTGCAGCAAGATTATTTACAAAATTATGTTATTAAATACATAAATATTATAATTGAAGAACAGAAAGAGGGAAAGAGATTTCCGAAGCTGTGCACACTGGTCTCCTGCATCTCTTAGATCCTGTATTTCAGAACAGAAATCCTCCAATCTGGGCATCCACCATCCACTTGTGCAAGCCTTCCCCATGCCCATCTGCAGAGCCCAGAGGTGATTGCAGAGCTGAGGAGTAGCAAGCTGCCTGGCATGCCCAGGCAGTGGGTGCTCTGGGAGGGCACTGCTTATGTGCTGGGGGTGGATTCTTAGAGACAGTGCTCCAAAGCTGGTCAAAATATGAGGAGCTGAGGGGGCTTCAGGGCTTGCATCGAGTTAGATGGTTTTACTGGATAGAGGGATCCTGTGCCCACGTCCAGCAGGTAGCCACCAGAGTTGGGAAAAGGCTGCAGCTGTCGGGATATGCATGCTGCTGCGTAGGCTTGCAGCCCGGTGGAATTAGATTGCTGGGAATAGGAGTCATCTGTGGCTCTTGAGCCTGATAACATCATATGCTGGCTGCTGCCTTTTCTTTTAAGGCCACCAGGCAGCTCTTATTTGCATGCTGTATAAAACTTGTAAAGGAGTTTTGCAGCTTACTTAGTGTACAAAAGGTATAGCCAGCTATAAAACTAAATAATTGGCTGGACTGTGGCAACTACCACATGCCACTTTGTAAGCCAGGACACTCCCGATACTGCTGGTACAGGGTCGTGCCACATCTAGCAACAATAAGTGTGGGTATGCCAGCACAGGACCTTCTGCATACCCCTTTAGCTTTTATGGGTCCTCAGGATCTCATGGGATGGGGTTTCTGAGAGCTTCCATGTTGTTTTGGCTGTACTTGGGCCCTGATTGTCATCCATAATCATATTTACAGCAAACTGCACTATCAGTGCAAATCAGAGAGTAAGAGATGGAAATCAGAGTGGAAAACAAAGGGCACCTAAGCTCTGAAGCACAGTGGTGTCAGCTTGTGCTGGCAGGGATTCTTGTCATTACATAATGATGCACTTATCCAGACGGCGTTTTGGGTTTTGGGAGACAGATGTGCCTCACAGTTGCTAGTGGAAGTTAAACGTTAAATATGAAACCCATTCATTTTCTCTTAGTCATACTTTGGATTTAAGCAGATGTTTTCCTAATTCATGGTTTTCAAATGTAGCATGCTGACAAGACATTTATCATTAACTACAGCTTCATCCATGCAGTACAGCAAATTGGCCAATTATTAACAGTGAGGGTTGCATGGCAGTTGATGCATAGCTCCTGCTGCTTTGAAAGGCCTAAATTGAAACTCAATACATTTTTACAATATAAATTAATTGAACTTTGGACCACATCCCTGTTATTCAAGTGCTCTTCACTCTCATTTTTAGAATGATCAGCCATTTGTAATGCGCTGAGTAGCTTTGCAGTCTGTGAGCAGAAGCTCTTGGTGATGGAAACAGTGATAGCTAACATGTTTCTCGTAGTGGCATGATGGTACCCAAGTGTAGACAGCATAGCATACAGTGACAGCGTGGCCATGGGACAGTGTATGTACACATGGACCAGCCTGAATCTTCCACAGATGATGCTGGAGGCATCCTGAAATGGTGCAAGTGGGGCAGCAGGGTGAGTGCAGCTGCCTGGAAGCTAATGCTGCCTTATACTTTCCATTATAACATTTTGTTTGCTTATAACTTTGCTATACTTTACCCATTTTGATTTATTTTGTCCTGGTTTATGGTTGCAGATGCAGGGAGGAAGGGTTAGTGTGTGTGGTGCTGTGAACTGGTGAGATGTCCCAATGGTGCTTCCCAATGCCTGAAAATATCATCTATTTTCCTAGCTCTGGAATTCACACAGACAATTTAGTCATCATTTATTCGTGCCATGTACGAGGAAGTATAAGGACCTTGATTTTTACCAGCTGGCACGGCAGAAATTTTGCATTACATTCCAACTGAATGGGGAAAACTCTTCAGGATGAACTGTAGTTGCTCCAGCTTCTGGGACATCATTCCCTTTTACTCCCACTATATTTGCATCTGCACAACAGGGAAGCTATATACTTGGTTACAGAAGAGGCTACCATGCAGATTAATTAAATGAGAACTGTAAACGATTAAAATAAATACATGTGGTATATTTCACCTTGCTTTATATAGCCAGATGTGCTGTGTGTGATGTACCTGCGGGGCTGGCTTTACAGTACCATTTGATGTCCTTTTCTTGACATCCTCATGCTCTGCAGGGAAACGGGAGAAAAGGTAATGTCACAAAATCAGTGAGGAGCAGTGGTGTCTCAGCAGGGAGGCTGGAGGTCGCATCAGGTGCAGAACAGAGGAAAGATTGTAGATTCGTGGACAGTGTGGGAGGACTCGTGTTGCCTTTGTTCTTGGTCGGCATTAGAGGTGTGACTTCTATGGGTACTTAAAATGATCGGAAGGCCTGATCTGGCGGTTGAGGAGGGATGCAACGTGGATTTTAAAGCGAATCTTTGGAGCAGTTGTCTCCCTGATAGGTTTTTGATTGAAAGAGATGCAGCAGCAGATGGGGAAGAGAGGATGTTGTGTTATGGCTGCGTTCTCAGTACGGCTGCACTCTCAATCCCCATCTTGCTTTCCCTGTGTTTAGATAAGCTAGATCTCCAGAAGCGGCTATGCATCCCATCCTAGGGAGGTGGGTGCTGGTAGATGTTGGGTGAATTCTTCTAACCCAGCTCGTGATCCTTTGCAGTGCTGCCAAGCTCCTGGAGAAGAGTCCATTCCCCGTCGGCACCCCGAACCCCCTGCTCCCCTCGCCGGCCAGCCTGCAGCTGGCACAGCTCCAGGCACAGCTCACGCTCCACCGGCTGAAGTTGGCTCAGACCGCCGTCACCAACAACCCATCCGCCGCCACCGTCCTCAACCAGGTGCTGTCCAAAGTGGCCATGTCCCAGCCGCTCTTCAACCAGCTGCGGCACCCCTCGGTGATGAACGCCCCGCAGGGACACGCCGCGGGGCCGCCGCAAGGACCCGGCATGGCTGGCACGAGGTTCCCATCCGGCGGCATTGCCTTCCCCGCACAGAGCCCGGCGTTAGCCACGCCGGGGGGAGGGCTGGGGCCTGTCCAGGCGCAGGGCCCCAACGCCATCGTCATGAGTCCCTTTGGAGGTGTCATGGCTCCGAGCTCGGGCCCTCAACCCGTGGTGGTGGGTCTCAACAAGGTGGGGACCCCCAGCTCCGCTGCTGCGGGGGGGTTTTATGAGTACAACAAGCAAAATGCCACCGCTGCCGCCCCTCAGGTGTATGCCCCGGAGGCGGACCAACATGGCTTCCTCAGCGGTGGGACCCACGCAGCCTCCTCGCCGGCAGGGCCACGCTATGAGGGTCACTTTGGGGCTCCCGGTCAGCTGCAGCACGAGGCGGCAGTGGCAGCCTTTCCCAAGGAAGCCTATGGGGCAGCGGCACAGCACGGCACAGCACGGGCCTTCCCCGGCGACCCACACGCAGGCTCCCATCCGAAAGGAGATCCCGGAGCCGTGTTGCATGGCAGCAGTACAAGCAACCAGTGGGAAAACATCCCTAATTTCCCCGGCCAAAACAAGCCTGACCTCGCGCCTGGCGACAGCAGCCTGTGGCCGACAGCGAGTCAGCAGCAGTATGAAATAAGAAACGAGCTCTACAACCCCGAAGAGCCAACACCTGACACAAAGTTCAGCGCGGCCGTCCCCCCTGCCTTCGGCCGCCTCAACCACAGCAAGCAGAGCTTCGGCAGCCCGCGCATGAGGCAGAAGGAGGAGCGGAGCAGCGGTGCACCCGACCTGCCTGCACGCCCGCTGCCGCAGCACCAGCTGGGTGACCTCCGTGGGGTGCCCCCCACACACTTCCCACACGTCTGCGCCCTGTGTGACAAGAAGGTCTTCGATCTGAAGGTGAGTGGGGGTAAGGCACCCCCAGTGCGTGGTTTGGACCCTTAAACAGGCTAGCTGTGACTGATAAGGCCACTGGCTCCTGTCTCCTCTTGCCCCATGGAGGTGCACTGACAGAAGTGGAAACAGAGAGCCGTAGTTTTGCTTAGGGTGTCGTATATCTGTTCCGTGGTGATTACTGGGGTTTCAAGATCTGGGCTTGTTCTGCCATGAAAGACAGTGAGATCAGAGTGCTGGTGTGAGAAATGCAAGTGCAGGCTGTGGTGGCAGATCATCTCGTGGGCCCGAAGCGAGGGGAGGAAGAGCTTGAAGCTGATCCTCTGCTACTCAAGCTGGTATTGTAACCACACATCTGTGGTTTTATCTGGCTGCCCCTTTCTTTTTGTGCTCCTGATCCCAACAGCTTCCCCCGACAGCCCTGTGGAAGCAGCCTGCATAAACCAAACAGTGCATTTTGGTAAATTGATTTTAATAATAATTATATTTAATAATCCTTTATTGGGATCTCCTTCTAGTATCAACAAGGAAAAACAAAGACTCAGGGTCCCCAGGGACTTTGGTGTGGAAGCAAGAAGCTGCTCCTCATGTGAGGTGCAGACCATGCTCCCGTTTCTCTCTTCCTACCGCCAAGGGAGCTCCAAATTCACCCTTGGGAAGCAGCTTCCCAGTGGCACAGAAAGCCCATGTCCTAGGTCATGTTATATATGTCAGGTCTGGAGAAGGCCTCTTATGTGGCCCTCTGAGCCCCACAGCCATTCATGGGCTCTGCTGGGGTCATGCTGGCCCCTTGGAAAGCCCTGCTCAACAACTCCTCACAGTCTTTTCTCACATCACAGGACCAGGGCCTAAGAGCAAAAGCATGTGTTCATGCTGATGGTGGCCTGGTAACATTAGAACATGTATACAGGAAGGAAGGTGGCCAGCAAATGAAGTAGTACCTGATACTTGCATACAGTGGGGCTTTGGAATATTTGACTCTATTTGCCCGTTCATGTTTCCCTTTTAATTTCTGAGCACTTGCCTAGAAAAGGGCTTGCTGTGCTTATTGCAGCTACAGGGCTGATCTGAAGCAGCCCTCACCTAGGCCATGCTGGGCATCAATTTGTATTCATTAAACTTTTAAAAAGGGCAGGGGAAATGTCATCTTGGTGAGTTTCATTTGATCTTGTTGTCAGCGTTTAATGCACTGCCTCATTTGGGTCACAGAAGCGTAAATAGCTAAACGTACTTTGACAAATATTGCCTGATGTATTGAAATGAATAAGCTCTGTCCTGGCTGCCCTGCCTGCTGAGCACCTTCCTGTGGACATTGCAGGAGTTGAGGGTGCTCAGCACTCCCACAGAAGAGCTGAAGAGCTCTTGAGCTAGCGTGAAGTAACTGAATTAACAGAAATACATTGGGTTTAAAAACTAATACAGAGAAGCTTTCCACTTGTAAAGTACCTGATAATTTAACCTGGGAATAACAAATTGGTAAATGCATTGGATGAAGGTGCACTTGGCTGTGCATCACAGTTTGTCAGCATCTCAGTATTGGTTTTAGACTAAGGTAAACTGAATGGAGAAGCAATCTCTTGTATATTTGTTTCAGGATTTTTGCTGTGCTCATCATCTCTTTGTTTCCACATAGGACTGGGATCAGCACGTGAAGGGAAGTCTTCATATCCAAAAATGTATGGCTTTTTCAGATAAGTAAGTATGATTTTGATGACACTCTTCCAACTTAGTTTCTAACAAAGCATCACTTACTTCAGTAGCTTTACACAGGGAATTTGCTATCTAATAATTATGCTTTAATATTTATGGCACATTATGTATGCTCCTAAAGTTCTTTTCTTTTATTTTCCAGCACTGGTATCCGGTGTGTGTTAAGCTCAGCAGATGGAACATTGCATTTATCCCCAAATAATGCAGCAGTTTTCAATCCATCTAGTATCGAAGGTGAATGGTTGTATGTGCAATAGTTAAATCCACATCTTTTAAAGGGAAGTTAGTCTGTGGGGGAAAGTGGACATTTAAAATGAAATGCGATATAAGTTTCCAAGGAAAACATTTTAGAGGCTGTGCAAAGAAAATCTAAAAGCCAAAAATGTGCCTTTCAAAGTATGAATTTATTTTCCTTTATAGCAATGACTTGTTTTCACAGTGAAACCTAACAGTGTATAATTTGGTGTAGACATGAAATTAGTTATTATGTAAATGGGGCATTGCTTACTAAGCACACTAATGCACTTTATATGAGTCAAGATTTTCACGCAATGTGTGTAATCCATTATTCAGATTATCCACCAAATGTCGGCGCATCTTTTATCACCACATCAGCAAGATCCTTTGGCCAGCCAGGTCCTACATTTTCTTCTCCTCCATCCGGGGTGAGTACCTAAGCAAATTGATCTCCATGTTGAGAATCTTGTAGATGCCACTTCTATTTATTGAAATTAAAACCATGAAGGTTTCTTTTAGACAATAATCTGAATATTCAGTCTGTTAGTTCAACTTCCCTGCAGATCTTTTATGCTTTTGATTTTGGCCAAATGAGAACTTGATTGTAGGGGCTTTTCCCCCAGCTTTAAATGCTGTTTGCTTGTTAGATTTGGGTCGGGGGTAAGTGGGTTTGTGTGTATCCCATTGACTTTTTTCCCCATTTTCTGAGTGTCTTCAACTCAGAAAGGTCAGCTTCAGCTTGAAATGAAGACTTGGATTAGTTTTTACTTACTTTGAGTAATTGATCCAAGCAAACAGACTTCCATCTCTCTGGTTATTTATTGGTAGCAATTGTTCTCTGCCCTTCCCATGCTCGGGTGCATCTCCCAGGTGGCAGTAGCGGCAAAGGTAGTGGCTGCAGTTCCACAGCTGCTCACTTAGAGGTGTCAGATCAATTCATTATACTGGACTTTTTCTTAGTTTGTTTTAGTGTACTGTTCATATCATCTACTGCTCCCAGTGGCCTTTGAGCAAGTTTGGTTTGGTGTACATCCTTCCATGGCTTAGGTTTATTAGCTCCTCCCCTGCGTTCAACACAGTGCTACTGCTCTAATGCACACATTATTTCACAGCCCAATAATGAAAAACTGCCAAAAAAAAGGATAATGTTAAAAGTGGTTCTTACATTGACAAAGCTGTAAGATTTTAAAAGGAAAAAAAAAAACAGGAAGGAAAAAAATGCAACTAAAAGCAAATCATCTACACGGTGGAAGTACAAAGTTGTCAAGGTTAAAATGAAGCTCAACATGTATCAGAAAGCTATGATTAAAGCTGGAGACATCAAGGGTTCATGTTAGGGCATTCATGGAATAGCAGTAGTATTTCAGGGATTCAAGTTTTCACCTTGTTAGCTTTTGTGTATATATCCTGTATATATATGTGTGCTCAGACAGTCTGGAAAGCCAGGCTGAGTTGCATCCATGTGCTGCTGCGGTTCACATCAGGCATTGCTTACAGAAACATCACCCAGATTTGTTTAATCCAGTCCATTTTCTGCGTGTGGTTTTGCTGGGCAAGAGGTTTTTTGCTGGGGTTTTACCTTCTGCCTGTCACAGACACTGCATGTGCAGGGGAGCAGAGAGCAGAGCTGCTCATGACAGCTGCCTCCAAGGTCAGAGGTGGAGTAGCAGCGGGTGCAGAGGAATGTTCCTTTTCATCATGTCTGTCAACCTTGCAACAAATGAAATTAGTGCTAATACCAGGATCATTTCTCCTTAGAATCTGTCACTATTTATCATTCAAGCTGCGGGCAGAAGTCCTCCTTCTCAATACTCTGAAGTACTATGAAAGAAACAATAATTGATTTTGATTTAGTAATAATTTGAATAATTAATCCATTAATTATAATAATGCCTGACACTAATGAAATAACGAAATTAATGAATTATTAATTGAATAATTTGATTTTCCCAGAGCCTGTAAATCCTCTTCTTCAGAAGCTCATCGTGTGGGCAGGGAGCTATAGTAAAGGTGTTAAGATGGAGTTTGCCATCTGTCATTCACCCTGCAACCAGGTGGCTTATAATTTATTACACCTTTGCATGGTAGTATTCACTTTCATCTAAGCTGCTGCCATTTAACTGAGCAATGGAAGATTATACTTGACCCTGCATGTAATCATAAACAAAGTGTTCAGATTTCTGGAAGAGCTTGCTCTCTGCTATCCATCTGCAAATAACTCTGCCCCTCTTTAAAAGGCAGATGCAGTGCTACAAGTGTTCATTTGGGCATGGAGAGCCATTAGCACTGGAGGGATGGGACTGACAGCTTCTTCTTTAGAAAAAATTCAGGTGAAGCTCAAGGAAGGGAAAAGGAGTTTGAAAAGTAAGGAATAGAAGAGATGGAAAAAGCTGTAAGAGAGAAAATGTGTTGGGGAAATAATATAGCACATGGTAGGGAATGCATATCACTGCTGTGCATCAAATTGTTTTTGTAGTAGTTGGGCAACTGCATTGGTAAACTCCTGTAGACACCAGTTACAAAGAAAATTAACTTGGAATCTCACTGAAAATTACATTCAACACTTAACACACAACAGCTCCTCTAACTTCCTGTCTGTGGATATGGAAATTGTTTATTTCTTTTCGGGCTGTGATTTACAGCTCTATTTAATGAATGGACCCAATTTAACTTCAATCAGCTGACAAGATTATTGCTTGGTACAGCCCATTGACTTCTGGAATGAGTCATGACCACTTCTTAATCATGAATTACAGCAGATTTATGGCATAGCCTTTAAATTTAAGCCATTGCCAATTGTGGGGAGGTGGTAGCAACTTACAGTCGTTTTGATTTAATGTACTTCTGTGCAGGTGTCAGAACATGGACTCTGAAGCCTCTGTAGAGAGCAGCTAAGTCTTTCTAGTCCCATAGACCCCTAACATACCATCCTTAACTAATCTGACAAAAGAAACAGAAGGGTGTTCCTACACTGGGAACTGCATTTACTGTTAGGAAAGTTTCCTTTTCCTCTACTAGCCATAGTTGTATTCTTCTGTTGTGCACTACATGCTTCCTTGCCAAAGGCAGGCAGCCATCACTTCCTTTTCTATTCATTTATGTTCTAGTGGAGTTGAGTTGCTTCATCTTTTCAGGATCAAGCATTTGTTATTTTTCTGCCAGAGAGCATATCATACTTCTGGATTTCTGCATTTATTTGATTTACCTTTTGCACCTGGACGAGCTCTGTGAGATGTAAGCTAAATAGCAGACTACTGTCTTGCTGCAGCAAAACCACACAAATGGTTAAGTGGTGAAGCCTGAAGGGAGGGTAATGGGATAAAGGTGTAAATAAGATAACATTAGCTCTGTAACTTGTGAACTTGCTGACAAGCCAAACATTTGTGATGGCTCTGGTGAACTTGATCCTGCAAGATTACATGATTTGCATCTCCCCTTGAATGACACAATTTTAACTGAAGGTAGAGTTACTTCTTCAGTAAAATCCTAGCAGCAGAGGTCATAGACAGGGAAGTGGTCTGGGAAGACTTAATCCTGTGTGACCAATGTTTTGCGTGTCATTAGCTGGGGTAAATTATGTTCCTCTCTGAGTATAACCTGGTGCCTGTTTGCACAGGGAGTGTAGAGCCTGCTTTCCATGTCAGGCAGATGGGCGGCTCTTTGGGAACTGCCCAGCACTCCAAAATAGACTAACACCCTTGGGAAGTGATTACTGCACTGCCACCATGTGCCTGTGCCAGCCCAATTTGGTAGCTTCGCCTGTCTGTTTGTCCAGTGATCACTATGTCCCCAGGGAAGAAGTCCCTCCTACTGTGTGTTGTTGTAATGAGAGGGGAAAGTAGTAGGTTTTCCAACCTGAGATACAGTGTGTGTCTTCTCACAAGATAAATGAGGTCACTTTTACACCACTTTTACACTGTTTCACCAGTACAGGAGGATTGAAATTCAGCCTCTGCTATCCTGAACAACTCTATAATCCCTGAGCTGATTTCTGACATCTATATGAATTTATAAATGGGGGCTGCAGTGGGCATCTCTTTTAATTTCCAGAACCATAAGTACCACGTAAATGGATGTTTTATGGAATACTTGAAAATATTAATTTTTCATGCATGGCTTGCAGACTGTCTGCTGAGGGCACTCAGCAGTAGTGCACAGTGCCTTCATGTGCAGGGAAGGCACAGAACCCAGTGAGATCATCAGATGCAGACAGGCTCAGGAAGGCTGTCTGATTTGGCAGAGAAGCCATAGAGGTTGTGCTGGGTGCCAGATGGGTACTGGCCATGCAGAGACCTAGTTAGGGGAGCTGAGACCTCCCAGTGACAAGGGCACCCTCCATCACCAAACACCAAGGCGCATCCAAACTCTCACTGGTCCTGAGTACAGTGGCCTGTGCCCATGGCAGCCCAGCCCTCTGCAAGGGAGCTGAAGCCCCTATGACTTATGAAGTCCATCAGGTTTGAGGTGGCAACTTAGCTTTTGCAGTAACATCATTAATCCTGTTTGAACAAGAGCATCTCTTCTATATATAATTTCCAGGGATGGAGATTCCATTGCATACTGCACTGCAGTTAAACTTTTCCCTTCCCCTTTGTATTTCTAAATGAGGATGTTAACATACAAGGTTCTAAAGAAGAGTATTTGTTCTTTAATAACAGAACAGAATATTTCATTTTCTGCAGAACTGTAGGTCTGACTTAGTATACAGAATATCTGAGGTAAAAACATGGGTTGGGGTTGTTTTTTTATCCCCAGTTTCCCCAGAGGAAATCTACACTGGGTCGAGTTGTACACATCTGCAACCTCCCTGAGGGAAGCTGCACAGAGAATGATGTCATTAACCTGGGGCTCCCATTTGGGAAGGTCACCAACTATATCCTCATGAAATCCACCAATCAGGTACTGTATGTTTGGGGTCACTGGTGTTGATGTCTACTGGTATAAAGATATATTGATATGAAGACTGAGTCTTTGGGGGAAAATCTTTTGTTTTGTGATAGAAACTTCAATATATGAAGCTTGCTCTTAAAGTAGAAGAAAAAAATGATGGTCATAGAATGAGAAGATGGCCTAAACATCACCACTGCCTCACAATTCTTGTTAAACCCCCCAGACACATCAATGATGAAGTATAGTAAAATTGTACTTTAATAAATAATAATCTATTTTTAAAAAATTAATAACATGGCCTTCTCTCAGCCTTTAGTTAGGGTCACTTTCAGACTCCATTTGTTCTTTTTGGGAGGGTTTTACTGCTTTCTTAGCCATACTAATAAAGCTGGACTGGGCATTGAAGAATGACTTGCACTCTAGTCTGGGTTAGCTGCCCTACACTGCTGAACTGTTGTTACAGCAAAGGCAAACCCCTCAATGGTGTGATTACAGTTACATGCTGGTGGCAGAGCCCCCAGGCCATGGCTACACTGGATGATCTGATGTACACATGCTAAAGGACGTCTATGCCCTTACAGAGGGCACTGAGACCTCACTCCCCTTTAACCTGCACTGGATTATAGTAGAGCTCTTTCTTCAATGTAGTTTAAGCCTACCAAAAGTAGCTTAAGTCTGCCAGTAGTGGTAGGCTGGAAAGAGTAGAAAATCTTCTCTCACATACCTGCAACATAGAGCACAGGTGGATGTAGAATACACACCAGTGGGTAGTGTGATGTTTCAAAATGCAGTCATTACCCAGTTGTATGTTCCTTGGCCGGTTAAATTACAATCACATCAAATGCTATTTTTGTGTAAATAAAAGTGCTAGTTAAATCATTCAGGATTTTTGAACTCTTTTTTTGGCTTTGTTCTGGCTATTCATGCTCTGATTATCTGCTTTTATTGGACCAATTATGCAAGAAGCAGCTGACAGTCTTGGGAGCAGTGCATGCTGCAGCATTACAGTTCTGCATCCTGTCAGCAGCTGACTTTGGTGTAGAAGCATCAGTAAAAAAGTGAGGGAAAGGTGATGGTTTCATATATTGAGAAGAATTAGATTCCAGGCTTTTCATTTTTCAACTAAATGGGCTTCTAATGTTGCCTATTGGCTTTAGCAGCTGTTAAAGCCAATAGGCTTTATTTGCAGTTAAAAGGAGACTGAGAGATGGACTGTTACTGTTTCAGCTCCAGGGCTGGAAAGCCACCTAGTTCTGTACTGTCAAGACATTTTGCATAAGAAGTATCCAAACAAAAATGATTGTGCTACCTTTTCTCTCTGTATCTTTAATTATGTAGTAGATTTTAAAGCTTTCCCCATTTGTGCTAGGCCTTTCTGGAAATGGCTTACAGCGAAGCAGCCCAAGCCATGGTACAGTACTACAAAGAAAAACCTGCTATGATAAATGATGACAAGTTACTTATTAGGATGTCTAAAAGATACAAGGAATTGCAGCTGAAGGTAAGATAGTTTTTTCTGATCAGATTTCCTGAGATTCTGTGGCATGATCTAGAGAATGCATATAAAAATTCTTGCTGATTATTGGTTTCTGATTAATGCATTAGTATTAAGGAAAAAGAAAGGTAAATTAATGAAGGTATGATAACCATCCTTTATACTTAGCGGCTTGCTCTTGCTCTAAATTTTTAACTCTTCAAAGAGATCCCATTTTCTCTGATTCTCTCATACCATTACTTCAAAAACCCCTTCTGTGCTTCTTTCTCAGTGGGCTCCCCACATTTCTTGGTCTAACAAAAGTCTAAACCACAGCCATGTGTAAGAATCAACATGTCAACAAAAATAAGATGGTCCTATCCTTTTAGTCAGGCATTAAGCCTGAAGCAATGCTTTTTGCTGCTTGGCATGCTTGAGCCAATAATCCAATCTCTATATCAAACAGTGATGGCAGGGCTGAACATCACACTGATTTCTTTTTCTTTCCTGGAAATGACCTAAATAAAAGAGCAAATTTTGTTTTAATTACATTTTTTTTTTTACCACATTTCAGATGTGGACACTTGAGTGATGTCCAAAAATCCATGCCCTTGTGAGGATATTTATGGAAGCTTATGTACTGCCATGTGTAATGCTAAAAGAGTATTATCTTGTTTTTCATGAAAACTTGGACTGGAATTGGCAATAAAGAGCTGAAAAGCTTCAAAGTGTGTTATCTAACACAGCACAAAGTTACTTTATAAAATAGCTCTTTAATGTTCCAAGTTAAGAGGTTAAGGGGCCTTTTATGAGCCTTGAGTCAAAAACAAGTAATTCAGATGGCTTAGTTTGACCTTTGGAAAAGTCTCTTTCTCCCCTGTATGTGTATAATAGTTAAAGTAGACTTAAAAGAGTTGCCTAAAGTTCATAAACCAGGCAGTGTTCCTCAGTGTGGTACAGTGCGGGGTTCAGATGTAAGGTGGCAGAGGCTGTGCATCTTAACACAGAGGTGGAATGGAGACTGTGGCAGTTTGCTTGCATTTCAGGCAGATTTTCAGCCCTTCCACTGGCAGTTTTTTGGGTCATGGAATAATTTTTCTCTGCAGGAGAAAAAGCCCATTTCCTTTGTTAAAAACAGGCATACAAACAGAAGTACAGCATGGAAGGGTGAATATGCATGAGCTACTCACCACAACAAAGTGCTGCGTTCCTGCATGATTATGTTGCTGAGCTTGGTGCATGCACCAAGTGTTTGGCAAATAGTGTGTACTCCAGCCTGGAGCAGTGCATCTTTTGTAAATGATCTTGAACCTCAAGTAATCAGCACTTCCAGTACACAACTTGCTTGCACTTAGCTTTTCTGAAGCTCTCTTCTATGCATAGTTTGTTAGCGCTATACTCCACAATGAGCTGAACTCTGAGATGAAGAGAAGGCAGATCCCAGAGGATCAGAGATAGGCTGCTATAGGGATTGAACTCAGAAAGATTGTCTGGGTTGTTCCTCTTACATCCAATTCCTAGAAATAGTGAATATGGAACAGGGCAAACCAGTTTTCAAAGCCAGTTACAGCAGCCAAGTATGAGGAGGCAGTGCTACAACGTAATGGAGCAAACTTTCCGTTTGTATCATTTTACTGTTTTGATCGTGCTGTTGGGATGCTATCTGCAGAAAAGAGGGTAACCGAAACACTGAAACCTAGTATTCTCAGTAGTAGTATAATGGAATGATGCATGGGTGCTGTTTCTTGAAGGGCAAATCACCTATGTTAGGTTGGAGAGTAGTGCAGGAGGCTAAACCATGTCTTTGTCTTATTTAGAAACCAGGTAAGAATGTGGCTGCTATCATCCAGGACATCCACTCACAGAGGGAGAGGGACCTGCTGCGTGAAGTGGACAGGTAAAGTTTCTCCACAGTTTGGAACTGGGACCCAGATAAGTGTGTAAACCTCCAGGTAGAAAAAGCATAATCTGTGTGCTTCCCTCTCCTATCTCATTTGCTTTCTTAATCTGGATTTCACTTCATATCACGGTAACAATATAAGCAGATACAACAGTAGGTACAGGGCATGTATAATAAGATCAGATTGAAACTGCAGGTTGTAAAAACAAATATGCTCTTTCCTACCAAAGGTGACTCCAAAAAATGCTTTTGATATGTGAAGGGCACACTCCCTTAAATGAAAAGCATGAAGGCAGGAGTACTGAAAGACCTAGCAGGGAGAAGTCAGTTCAGATTAACTATGTTTGGGTATATCTCCCATTTACCTGACTTCTGGACCTTCCAGCAAAAATGGAGAGGGGTCACAGCCCTAAAACTTCTCTTTTAAACAGGTGACCTTCGTCACTTTTGTCTCAGAGATGCCCTAGATGACTGAGTATTGAGGGTGCAGTCATCATGGTCATTGTAAAGGTATTAACATATTGTAAGCTTTTAATACTGAACTCCTATGTGTCGCTTTTAAAAATGAATGAATATATTTTTGACAGATCTGTGGGGATTAGTTGAGCTCTGTGGATATGACATTGCCTTTTCTCTTGCTCACTGTGTCTGCAGCTGTGCAGTGCATGTCTGTGACAGGCCTGGTGTCTCAGATTCATGGTCCCGAGGGCACTCCTCATGTGTTTCCAATGTGCAAGGTCTTGGTAGACTGCAGTGAATGAGCTGAATTAGTTACAGCTGCTTTTCCCCTCTGCAGCAGGTATGGCACAGAGAGGCCCCGCTCTCGCAGCCCCATAAGCCGCTCCCTGTCTCCCCGATCTCACACTCCCAGCTTTACTTCCTGCAGTTCACCCCACAGCCCGATGGGGACGGGCAGGACTGACTGGGGAAATGGGAGAGAGTCGTGGGATCACTCTCCATATTCTCGGCGGGAAGAGGAAAGAGACAGCAGAGAATGGCGAGAGAACGGGGATGAGAAGAGGGACAGGACTGACATGTGGGTACATGAGAGAAAGCATTATTCCCGACAGCTGGACAAGTTTGATTTGGATGAACGGATTGAAGGAGGCAGAGGGCACAGAGAAAAATATTTAAGGAGCGGTTCCCCTGGCTCCCTTCACCCTTTGTCAGGGTACAAAACCAGAGAAGATGACTATTACCGGAAAACCTCCAAGTCAAAGTCTGACAAGTTTCAGAGGCAGCTGCAGGATTTACCTGGGAGGTCCAAAAGAAAGGAAGAGGCAAAGTTAAGGGAACGCAGGCATTCTTACAGCGAGGACACTGCCAGGGAGGAGGCTGCTGAACAGAAGCACAGCAAAGCCTCCGAGGGCTCCAGGCAAAAACAAAGTGATAGGAATAAGGTGAAGAGAGCCGAAAAAGACCAAGAGGAAGATGCTGCTGTTGAAGGCAGTGATGTGAAGGAAACCAAAGCTCCTGAGAATGAGGTAAATAAAGATCTTGAACTGTGTTTAAGAAGGCAACTGCTGAAGTAATACATTTTTTGAACTGTTTTAGATCAGTTGTGGTTGTGGTGCTGGTGACTTACAGTGTTTTGCCATGATAAAATCAGGGAACATAGGCCTAGAAGAAATCTTGGGAGTTCATCTTGTCCACCTCTTTCCCAGATCATGCAGATCTATGACACTCTTGCATGGTGCATGGACATTGTCTTTCTGTGCAAGCATAGAACCTCTGGGTACCTAATGAGGGGAAAGGGACAGACAACTTCAAATAAAAGCAAGTGACAACCTGCTGTCTGCCTGGAAGTTGTGTGTGCAGGGGCAATTTTCTACTGCTCTCCCTTCAGAGTTGTACAGAGTACCCTATAGTTACTCTCTCTGCATCCATCACCTCCTTCCACTGCCTGTGATGGGCTTATCTGGCAATTAAGTGGTATTTTACAGGGATGCACAATACTTGCAGGACAGTAATTCCCAGGACATTACGGGGAACTGGTGGATATACTGCTAAAACAAGGAATGAACTTTTAGTGAGGAACATTTTAGTTTTGGTCAGCACAACAGAACAATTAGTTTCTGTTGATCAAATGTCCCTACCTTCAGCTGTGGCAGGGATAATTCACACTACTCCCTTCAGTGTGCTGGCAGGAATCTCTTCCCATGGCAGAACCACCGAGTCAACTCACCTGTAAAATTATGGGATCTCAGGATAAATAATTCCACTTGGTAAAGCAGAAGTGTTTGTGGGCTTGATTCTCCACTGGGAAAAACACATGGGAACAGATCAAGACGCCTCATTTGCTCAGTCCCAGTAGAGCCCATGCACATGTCCCCACCCCATGAGGATCTTGTTACTGGCTCTTGGCCACCTTTCCTCCCCCAGCCCCCCTGGTGATAGACTGCTGCCATCCACCCCCAGGGATGCTGGCACAGGAGGTTGCAGAGCTGCTTTGCTGACCAGGGGTCCATCTGTAGCTTGTGGCTTTGTGCTGCCAGAGCCATCTTTGGTTGTTTTTAATTGACCTTGTGTTTACTCTTCTCATATGGGAGCCAGTTTGGTGGAAATCCCTAGTCTTGTAACTCAGCTGGTCTCTGTAGCAGGCAGCAGCGCTACCTCATGCCATAGATATGTGTGTCTGTACCACCTTTTGTCATCTTTTTCCTTTGGCTGGTATTTCATTGTGATGAATGGTTTCTTGGGAGGAGATGTTAGGGAGAAATGTCAGACAGCATCCTAAATCACCAGTGCTGCACAATCCTCTGCATGTTTTTCAAGTTAAAAATGGCTTTGCTAAAGACATACTTGTCCAGGGACTGCTGCTAATGATCTATTTTAAAAGGAAGAGATATGTTTGAATGTTTTGAAGTCACACTTCTGTTTCACCTCTCTTTTACCAAATGCCAGGTAGTTCTGTGGTTTCGTTCTTCCAAAGTATGAACAGTGCAAGCAGTTGCATTCTCGACTGATCTTACCTCAATAGACGAAATAGTTGAGGTCTTCTGCAGGGTTTTAATGCTGCTGCTCTCCTTACCAGGTCTGAGCCAACATAACAGATGTGGGTAGAGAACAGAGGAGCGGAGGCTGGAGATTTGAACTAATTCACATTCTCCCCCACCTATCCTCCAGCCAATTCTCTGATATAAATTACATCTAATTTTGTTTAAATGTCTTTTTCTTAATTCTCATTTTGTGCAGCTTTGCAAATGGAATTCAATTGCTGGGTCTTTTCCACAACTCAGTTGACTTGCATAAACTTTAGAAATAAAGAATGTGACCTTGTGAGTGACTTTGCTTCCCTAAACCCAGAATAGAAACATACTAGAGCACCACTGCATGTTGCTATACGTGTATGTGTTGTATTTATTTTAGCTTGGAAAAGAGGAGCAAGTTCCAGAGAAGAGCTCACCTTCAGCTAATAAACAAGGGAAAGAATCCGGAGAAATCCTGGAAAACACAAGATCAGAGAAGGTTGGTGAGACATTGTTGGTGCAGCTTCCACAACAAAATGAGTGAAAACCCAGGTTTGGTAGCACATTCTCCCCACTGAAATATTAAACCTCCATGAAAGGCATGTAAAAGGGTTGTGGAAGGGGGTTGTCTAAATTAACTTGCCTTATCTTGACCTCTGCTTTAAGGGATAGCTTTTCCTGAAGTCTCCAGAACTCTTTTTTTAGTTGCTCTTTGCCCATGTACATTGCTTCACATGCATAGCCCTTGGCACTGGGAACCGTAGGTAACGTATGCCCAAGTGAAGTGCGAAACTTTGTGACACATGCCCCAGAATAAGATGTGGTCAGTTAGTGGTGAAGGAAGGGATGAACGGTGACAACTTTGGCCTTAGATGAACTATAGATAGTAGCCTCTTCTGATTGTTTCTGGTTTTAATTAAAAATGTCTTTACAGCACCCCTGCTGCAGCATCGCAGTCAGGGACAGCAATGTCCTTGGAATTCCTCCAGCTTCATATCTGTAGGGTCATGGGTGGATAGTCAGATATGGAAGCTATTGATATCTCTTGCTGTAGAAAACTGATCTCCTGGCACGAAGAGTGTCAACTTCTGGAGTTTTCATGCTGTTTTAGGATTCCAGGAAGGGAAGTGTGGGAATGGCCAAATAGGAGGAGAATACGTATTATTAATAGGTTATGTGTCCACAATGAGTCTGGGAGTTGAAATCTAAGCTACAAATGTGTCTTAAAAGTAGCATTTACCATATAATTCTAATACTTCTGAGGCCAGATACCAGTGTCTGTGTCCTGTAACTGCATGCATGGTGTATTTCAATTTATGTACCTTGGAGTGTAACTGTAAAACTGAGTTTTCTTAAGGTATAAGCCAATTTCTATGAACACAGTCCCTGGCAGAGGACTCTTGCTGGTGGGAGGAATGACTGCAGAAGATAGCCATGTTTCCAGAGTCACAACAGGAATTTAAAGGAAAAAGTGAAAGCCACAGTGTCTGGATTGGGGTTCAGTATATTCTCATTGTGCTGCCTATTTCTTGCCACCCTCTGATGGAGGTAGTAGAAACACAGTAATATCAGTTGCATAATAAAGTAGAACAGGTTACACCTTGTTCTACTGCTTACACAAAAGTGAGAAGCAGGAGGCTGGAGAGGCTGTAATTCCCAAGGCAGTTACAGAATCTCCACAAAGCGAGGTTTATGTGATAATTTAAAAGAGATTGCTTGTCCTTGTGCGTAAGGCTTAAAACCACAGCACCAAGACATATTGGTCTTTGAAATTAAAATACAAGAGGGGTTAGGCATGGCAAGATCCAAGTTCTTCCTGGCTTCTGATGTTCACAGCCCACTGTTTGACAGTGATGATATCAATAATCACTGTTTTACGTCTTTGTGACAGGACCGAGATTGGGAGAGTGAAAGTGAGATAGAAGGTGAGACCTGGTATCCTACAAACATGGAGGAATTAGTGACAGTGGATGAAGTGGGAGAAGATGACTTAATTATGGAGCCTGATATAACTGAGCTTGAAGAAATAGTGCCGGTTGATCAGAAAAACAAGACTGCTTCAGAGATGTGTCCCTGTATGTCAACCATGTTAGAACTGAAAAATGATCACAGCCACCTAACCAGGAGTGAAGACAAATTTGCCCATAAAGCTTTAGAAGCAAACTTTAGATCGGCAAAGGGCAGTGTGGCTTCCAGCGGCTGCCAGGATGATGATGAGGATGATGAGAATGATGATGCTGTAACAGAAGCATCAAGCCTAAATCTGGACCCCGAGCAGAAGCCAGAGGAATTGCAGGAAGATCAATCTGCTAAGGAGTCTGATCCCCAGCAGAAGGAAGGAAAAATTGATAAGAGCTCCGACACTCGTTTAGAGCCCGAAGATCACCATATACCTTCTGTTCCTCTGAAAGAAGAGACTCTCCAGCTCCCTGATACATTTATAGATGATTACAAACAGATGGGATCACAAGGAGCTGAGAGCAGAGAAGTTATGGAAATGCTTGTTAAAAACGCTAGCGAAGAAACAAGACACGGAAGCCAAGACTGTCCAGAGGCCAAGGGTAAATACTGTTTCTTTCTCTTTAGCCCGCAGAGAGCCTTGCATGTTTGCTCTGACAGTAGACTGAAATTTATTGCTAACAAGAATAAATGTTGCTAATAGCATCAAGACTTGTCCTTGGAGCAGCTCAGTAAAAGAACCCCAGTGCCTTTCGCCAAGCTGAACCATTAGAGCCTTTTAGCTGAATAGCGTAAAGGAAATATGATAAGCGGCTTGCAAGCTTTCTGAAAGGCATAAGCTGCTATAATTGTCATGTCAAGGTTCACATGAGTTTAGCTGGACTCTTTCAGTGCCCTGCTAAATTTACTTTGAATTGTCAATGAAATGAGTGACAGTCTCTGAAGGTCAACAGAAAAGTATCTGTAATGTCTGGCTGGCTCCTGGACAAGGTGGGTATTCTTACACACTGTACTGAAGCATTACTAACATGGAAATCATCCACAGATTGTTACTTCTTAGTCACTGTTCATGCAAATACATGCCTTTTGGTAGGAATTGCCTGATCATCTGTTATCTACCGCATGCTGCCTTTAATATAACCGATAGGACATGCTGTGAGATAATGCCAATAAATGTAATCATAGCTGCCTATTAATATGTTAGCTGTCAGGAAAAGTTCAGTTCCTCATCACACTTTCAAATGAAACTTGAGAGAATGGGCTGTGCATAATGAGATGAAGTGGAAAACAGCATAGACTGTGTTGGCCAGGAATGCTCTTTCTTGTTGCTACCAGAGCCCATGTGATGGAGAAGGAGCTGTGAACAGAAGCTGCTGGAAGATGTCTGAGGAGAAAATGCTGCAACATTTAATGTGAATGTCTGATTTTGAACTAAATTCTTCCCTCAGGTCACATTTGAAACGTCCTCAGTTTTCAATACTTATCTGTTTGTCCTGAACACACCGGGCTTTGTGCATTTGGAGATAACACTGCTGTGCAATCTCCCTGGGACTGGGAATGGCAAGGTTGGGTCCCCTGGGCAGCCAGCTGATGAAAGAGTTGGGTATCCCAAGAGCATAGTTACCTCCATGTTTTCAGGGTCTCACCTTCCAGTTTGCCAGCAGCGAGCCTAAAAACTCAAGGGGAGCTTGGATTGCCCAGCTTTCTATCATGGACTTGATGTCTGGGATCTGCAGCACAAGGCTTTAGGCTCTCTGCAAATGTATCTGCCATCTTAGAAGCCCAGAAATCAACCTCAGTGGGACTAAAGTTGCCACAAAGGCCAAATCGGTGTCTCAAGAAGGGCTAGCTGAAGCTTGTGGGTTTTCCCAGCTACAGATCTGGGAGCCTGGAATGGGCTTAAAGTTAACTCAAAATCCAACCAGTCAGGAGTTTGGATTATTTTCTTTTAAATCATGTAGTAGACGTATTTAAAACAATGAAGAAAAATTCATTCTCATAGCCAGAAATTGCAGATCTTTGAACAGACTTGAAAGGCAGGAAGGATTTGTTTTGGGCAAAAATGTATCTGTTTCATGAGAAAATATATCCCTTATCTAGGTGAACTTTGCAGTGCAATAGAAATGTTGTCAGGGTAAGGGAACCAGTCCTTTGATGTAAGAACTGAAGAATAAGAATCAAACCAGTTTATCTGTAATCCTGTTGTTCTGTGATAACAAATTCCTCTTTTTTTCTAAGTAAAAGCAATTCACATGTTCATAAAGGAGAGTACCTGTTCTTTTGACTGGCTTTATTTACCTTGGCAAAACGAACCACTGTTTTCCACAACTTGAATCTCCTGCCTATGTGTATTATGTCAGTAGGCAGGGACCAACCAGCCCATCCCAAGTGGCCAAAAGCCATGAAGCAGAAACTACCCCTTAGATTGCTGAGGATGGGAGAAGAGGGGCTCCAGGGAGCAGATGATAATGTTGCTGCAGGGTTCCTATAAGAGGAAGGTTTGCTTTGCCCACACAGCTCTCTAGGCAGTTTGGGAACTAGTTCTCAGCAGATCCTGGTGGCCCTCCTTTCTCCATGTTAGCACAGCTCCATCACTGGTCATGCAGTACCATATGTGGTTATGGAGCTGTGGTCAAACCATGCTTGGGCCAGTATAATGTTATAGATCTGGGTAGAGATTAAAGCATGAAAAGAAAGAACATAACAAATGTGAGACTAGAAATAGAAGTATGGTTTGCTAGGAGAAACAGGGCTGGCTGCCCAGTGTAGTACAGCTGTTGGAGTTGTACCGAGCAAGACTGATTTGTATGGAAAAGCATTTTTTTCCAGGTTTTACTGCATTTATAGATCCACCCAGTGTTTCCAGAAAGTTTACAAATGCCTCTTTAAGCTAATAAACTGTTTTCATTCAATACGTTTATTCATTTGTTAAGCAAATTCTAGGTACCTGGAAATGAGATCTCTGGAATACCCTGAGGTAGAGTCTAAAAGAAGGCACCCTCCACCAGGCTGGGAACAAGAGGATGTCTTCACCGAACTCAGCATTCCACTGGGTACGTTTGGACGCCCAGGCCACCCTCAGCCTGCAGTGCTGCCCACTGCAATACCTACAGCTTCAACAAGATGTCACTTTAAGGCTATTTGCTATAGCTACTTTTCAGTACAGATGTGAGGAGAATGAAGGAACAGGGTTTATGACAGAGGGGTAGCTGTTGAAAGAAACTGGCTTTTGATTATAGATCATTGCTAATTTCATTCCAGATGAATGGCAGATGATAGCTGTTAATGTTGCTGATGAGATGAAGTAAATTCTCTTAGACTATAGATGAATTCCATATGAAAAATACTTAGTAATTTAAAAGTCTGTTATAAAACTATTGCTTATACTTTTAGTATAATTAGTTTTACTGTGTAAGCACTGAGTAAAACACTCATAAGAAGTGTTAAACCACAACAACATCCTAAAGTGCAATCTGTGTAACTTCAGCGTGAATTTGCTTCTAAGTGCTATCGCTATTGTAGCCCTGGAAGTTTCCAGTGAATTTTCCAGTCAATTTTATTGTTAAGATGGTACGTTTTTAAATATGTGTAGTATGTAAGAGAGAAGTGGAAGGTGCATTTGCAATGTATAGTTAAACTGCAGCTCAGTATTGCAAAACTAGGGAAATCAGAGAAGTGAATCCAAGATTCAGCCTTCATATCTATGTCATTTAACTAAACAGAGACTTTTTCTTTGAAAGCAGGTTTATCGTGGAGGGGAAGGGTTTCAACTGACATTTTAATGTAATTCAGAATTTCTCAATAGGTGTGGAATTTGTGGTGCCTAGAACTGGGTTTTACTGCAAGCTCTGTGGACTCTTCTACACAAATGAAGAGACAGCAAAGACGAGTCACTGCAGAAGTACTGTTCACTACAAAAATCTTCAGGTAAAGGCAAACTTGTGGATTGTGCATAAGATAGGTGAGCTACAACAAACTGGTTTGTATTCTGTGGGTAGAATTCAGATAAAGTGGAACTCAGATAAGCCAAACTTTTCAGCAGTTCCAGTGTTAGCGCACCAATTTCTCACTCTCATATCCTTGAAATCAATTTCTGGATCATAAATAAAATGGGGCCAGGTGACAATTTGATCTTCTTGCCTTGTCGCTAGCACAGCATGCAACTCAGATCTTCAATTCTCTGCTCTTGAGGGTCCCAGATGTTTCTGTTACTGGGAGTGAGCCCACCAGCAGCCTTTCTTATTTCTTAATTTCAGAAGCATTAAACATGTCACTTGCTGAATAATGTTGCCAGGCTTATTTTTGCAACAGCATGGATTTGTGCAGCATGTTTCAGCACGCAGAACTTTGTGACGCACAGGCTCTCCCAAGCATTTCCTGTGACCCACTGAAATCACCTCTCTGTGCTACACAATAGCACGCAGAACACTACTGCTGAATAATTTCTATAAGGATATGCAGAAGCATGTCATCACTTGTATGGATTCCATAGGAATACACTGTAAGCATATCAGCACTTGATAAGAGCACACAGAGATCACGGGTGCTTGCAGTTCAATCAAAAGATCCCACCTTTATCACTTTTCAGTTGATAATATCAGTCATGATAGCATGAACATTAACTGCCCTGTGCTGAGGTCTCCTCAGGGGAGGTAGCCTTGCCTCTCATATCGCAGAGTACAGGGTGTGTACACTGCAGAAGACACTTTTGCTGGCATTGCATACTCTAAGCAAAAGCCATGGAAGAGAAAAGCAAAGCTCTCCTTCCTCTGATCCTTCCGTCTGACCATAGTAAATGCTGGAACGCTGCTTCTCTTCAAGGAATAGCTATGCTCCTCACTAGCTGGTGGGCTTTGGCTTTTCCAGTGACATGCAGAGTCAAGTTAGTTCTCTGGGAGAATTTTCTTCCTGGCTTTCCTGAAGGTACATAATTGTGATCACACAAAGGGCTCTGGCTTTCAAAGGCTGTGCCTGCAGAGCTGCTGTGCTTGCTCATAATGGATCCTCCAAGTGTAAGCTTGAAAAACAGGTGCCCAGTTTGCATGCCTTTTTGGCTTCACACATTAAAATCCAGAAGGATCCACCAGAGGTTGCACCGCTCAGCACAGGCTGTGTATCCCATGCAAGTCTGTTCCAAAGAAGCTTGTGCTAATGCAAAGATTGCAGCTCCAGCCCCTGCCCCTGGCAACTGGTCCCATGGGAAGAAGAGAGATTTTGTTAAAGTCATAGAAAAAAAGGTCTAACTAAAACGGAATCAGTGTGAAAACAACCCTCCTTTGCTCCCCATTAAGACATTCCCTGTAAGTGCTGTGATAGATCTGTAGCACTGACTTGAGGTAGAAGAAGAAAGACCACAAAAGCTGTTAAAACTGAATCTGTCAAATATGGCAATGAAAACACTGTTCTGTTGAACTCTCCCTCTTACCTTACTAAATGGAGGAAGTGTCTTTGCCCACTCAGTTGGAAACTCAGCAAATTTTAAGTAATTGTTCTGTATTACTGGAACACTTTTTATTTGTAATAATGCTTACTTATGCACTCTGCAAGAAATATCAATCTTCTATGATGATTAATGAGTGTATCAACCAACACAACAACTCTTGCTATACATGAAGCTATGGCACTGCTGCTGCAGACTCTCTGTTGTCTTGCCTACATGACAAATACCAATGTCCAGTGATAGTGACATTGTCACAGACACTGTCATGGCCAGGAGTCTTTTAGAGTTGATTTGCTATTTGTCATCATTTTTCTTTTCATGTGGTCCTGTTGGAGCCGCATCCAAAATATATGTTCAATGTTTCTGTTTCAATGCAAAACCAAACAGGATTTTTACCAGTTTTCTTCCAAAAGCCTTGCTTAGATGATGGTGGTTTTGTCTTGAAGTCAGTCAACTTCATCTGAGTCTGGTGCCCCTTTCAGCAGTCACTGAAAAAAACTCAACTGTTTCTCTGTCAGCCTTGCAGACTTCTTTAATTTTCCCTTCTCTTCAGCTTAATAGATGAATTCCATGGGTGGTGTTTGCATTTACAGACCCACTGCATTCTCTGTGTCCAAAACCACAATCATTAGGCCATCTCTCCCACCACTACCACAAAAAGCAGTCAAATTCATCTGGTGTAAGCTACCCTGGCCACTTAGTGCAGCACTTTATTGGGTTTTCCACTGGCTTTATGCACTATTCATCAAAACTCATATTTAAATGAAAAAATAGTTTTCCTTGATTGTAATTTTTCTAGAAATGAATCTGAATATTTGGTCTGTGAACTTCAAGACTGGTGTTTATGGTACTCGTGATAAAGGTCAGCTAAAGGTGGTGGATAAACCTCAGTCTTATTTTGATGGGTAATCATTAAAAGCCAAAAATGCAAGGCTTATCTGATCCAGTGACAAGCATTAGTGATTTATTACAGTTCATGGTGTACAGATCATTTTTCCTAGCCTCCATGGACCCTGTATCTCTGTATACTACTGTAGCATTTACTCTGGCTTTCTGCCACATGAATTTTTTACTTGGGTATAAAGACTTGTGAGACTTGTGTAACCTCCACAGCCAAGTCTCTATATTCAGAGTATATTCAATATACTCTATATGCAGTCATCATTTTATCAGAGGCATGCCCATTCATTAGCATTATTGAGTCCCTTTTCAGATGAAGATAGGCTGAGAAAGTTGGGGCAGTTCAACCTGGAGAGGAGAAGGCTGCATGGAGACCTCATAGCAGCCTTCCAATGTCTGAAAAAGGGGGCCTATAGGGATACTGGGGAGGGACTCTTCATTAGGGACTGTGGTGATAGGACAAGGGGTAACGGGTTCAAACTTAAACAGGGGAAGTTT
>JASSUY010052401.1:0-43135 GCA_032466535.1 Forpus xanthops | reverse complement strand
CGAAAGTCAAAACCACAGCACTGCAGGAGCTACTAAGAAGAAGAAAAATGACTGCTACTGCTGAACCCAGTACAATCTAATAAAGATCTAACTTAAATGTAAACTAGAATTTGTACAATAGATTCTAGTTGAGGTCAGGAGTTTCATGCTATTTCTCCAAGTCCTGTAAGCATGACTGAATAAAAAAATGCTAGTAGCAAAAGGCATCACAAAGCACAATCAAACCCTTCTCTCATTTATGGGTGACACCTGGCAGGTCAAACCTGTGTAAATGTGAACAAAATTTCAGTGCATGTCCTAACCTGGACTGAACTCAGATTATTCTTTTCCAGAGAAGGATATAATATAAACCTTCGGGATATTCTGAGTAGAACTATTTTGGAGATTGCTTTTCCTGTTGCTAAGATCATGAGACTTCTTGATTTAATTTACACTGAATTTATGGGTTCTAACAAAGTTTTTATTTTGATAAAATCAAGCAAAATTTTAAAATAAAACTTCAAACTGGGCATTTTTATTAGAAATCTGGAATATCAACAGGGTTTGCAACTGTTTTATATGCCTTGGTTAAAGTTCTGATTGAATCTGTACCAAAATTTATTTGTAGAGAGACTGATGATTGTGAATAATACAGAGCTTTATTATAGGGCACATTTATACTCAAAACTTGGGGAGCATAACCACTTGTGCCTAATTTTTACTACTGCTTAAATCTGAAGCTCAAAGGAAAAGACAAAAATGAAAGTCAGAGCAAATTAGAAGAAAGAGAGGAACAAAAAGTGTAGTTAACTGTGTAGACCAATAATATTCTGTTGGACTAAAAGATTTTACCAAGTTATAAAGTTGATTATTGATTTTTTTTGGTAGCAAACATAAGTGCCTGTAAGTTATCTGCTTAATATATAACAATATTCTGTTACTGATATGGATGAAACAAAATGAATCCCAGGCAACTGCATACATTGTAGTATCTCGTTTTCCTATATCAAAATCCACTATGTAAAATAGAATCACATAATCATAGAATGGTTTGTGTTTGAAGGGACCTTTAAAGAGCACATAATTTCAGCCCCCTGCCTGGGCTGGAACTAGACCAAGCTGCTCAAAGTCTCATTCAGCTTGGCCTTGAACACTTCCAGGGATGGATGCTTTCTCTGGGCAGCCTGTTCCAGTGTCTCATTACCCTACCCCACCCCAAAATACTTCCTTGTGTCCAATCGAGATCTACCATCTTTCATTTCAAAACCATTACTCATTCTCTTGTCACTACAGGCCTTGGTAAAAAGTCTCAAATTTATTAAATGTCAAGTAAACCAGATCAAGACATAACACATTTTAAATAAGATTCTCGGGAAGCTTCAGAGAACATTTCTATGAAACTAAAATACAAATTTCCTTTTGGTATAACACACATATATCCCAGATTAGGAACATTTCTTTGTTAGCATGGATATCTTAGTCTTCAGAGTTGTGGAAAGTAGTTGGAGGATGGAGATTTCACAAATGATGTACTGTTCAGGGAAATTTGTTTTTTAGGAAGTTCAGCTACTGAGGTGTAAATCAATAGATGAAACTTCTCTAAACACAACAATAAAAAGGTTGTAAATATACTCCAAGCCTTTTTATTTTTCCTCTAAAATGCTCTTTACTGGGAAAAGAATCACTCAGCTGGTGTTCTTTGTTTCATTTTGGAAAGAACTTGCTGCACAGCAGAGATGAAAGTCCAGGTTTGTGGCACATTTTTTCTAAAATCAGTGTCCATGTGCTGTCAGTTGTTCTGTTTTTAGTCAAGTATCAAGCAGCTACTCAAAGATGGAGAAAATACTGATGTGTGGGAGGCTTGTGCTTATGCACATGTAAACTTATGTATATGGTTTAATACTGAGAAGTGGAAAGCCTCAAAACTGAAGCCAGTGAGGCCTTTTCTATATTTGTGGTTAATGTAAATAAAGAAAGGAATAGCTAAGATATTTCAGTGAAAGCCCGATCTAGGATCAGAGAAACAGGATTTCTTCCAGGAAGACAAGGTATTTCAATTCACCTCCTCTTGACAAAGCCATGCAGTGGCATTTCCCTTCAATAAAAAAAGAAAACACTAAAAATTATTCTATTAAATTAAAAATTTTAATTTAGCGTAGCATTTGTGCAGCAAAAGTAAACCAGTGACATGATGCTCAAAATGAAAGGGTAACACAAAACATTTAACTCCTTGAGTATATCTGTATCACAGTTTCAAGCTATTCTCTGAAGTCACTGTGGTTACATTTCTGCTGAAGAAGAGGGCATTGCATGCTGGATATTATTGCATTGATCAAGGCTTAAATTCTTGACTTAAGAAAGGTTTAGGTTGGCCTAGCAGAAACACAAGTCAGTATGTGTCTGTCTACACTGAAACCCCATATATATAAGCAAAATAATAGACAGTAGTGATTATACTTGGTATTAGATGAATTTCCTTGTGTAAATGAAAAGCATAAGGACTCTGCATCTCTGAGCAGTATAGTCAGAGATGAGTTTCATATTAAAAAATTTCTGTATTGTGAATTTCCAGGATCTGTAAAAGTGCAGTAGATATGACTGAAAAACAAGCACAAAATATCTGCAAATTCAGAAACAAGCTCAGATGTTCAGATACACAGCAATGAGATATGTACTGTCTAAATATATTAATTAAATGCTTTAGAAGTACCAAATATCTTTGCTTAACATACAGATAGATTAGAAACACGTATACAGATGTAGAAAAACTGTAAGGAAGACAGATTTTACTGCTTCTTCAACTACAAACAATATTTCATTTTCTCAAAAATTGTGAAAATGTGGGGTGTACATGTACATCACAGAAATACAAAACGAGTCACCAGCTACAATGTGAAGTATTTTCCAAACAGGGACACAACCGCTTGGAGACTTTCTGGCAAAAGTCAAATTAAGTTTTCAGACAGTTTGCTCAACAATTTCTATACTGCTTAGAAGTGGGAATTTCAAAAGTGCTTTGCTGTGAAACCCTTAAAAGCATCAGTCCTTCAGTGACCACAGCAGAAATCACTGCAAATATATTAGTGCTGCTAAAATCTGGAGATGAGGTTTGAAAACACAGGAGGTGAACACTGTAATATACAGAGAATACGTCTGGTTTCACTTTGTTGGCAATAGTAACGGTTTTGCATGACTGTTTCTTAAACTCTCTTAAGCATCCCTGATTTTCTCTAATCACAGCCTAACACCACTTCAGTAAATTAAAAATATTTTATCTATGGGGCAAACTATAACAGATCCTGTAAACAAAAGGAAAAGAAAGAAATAAATGGAAGAAAGGAACTAAAGTTAGGGAGGAAAACAGGAGGGAGGGAGAAAGAAAAAAAGAGAGACAAAGAAGAAAAAGAATAAGAGAAGATTGCTGAATAGATTAATTTTCAGCTGCCCTAGTTTCCAGGTTCAGCTCAGCACATGGCAACCCAAGCAGCACACTTGAAGGATCAGTGCAAGAGCAGAAATAAATGACTGGACTGTAAAAGACAAGAGGAGTGTGCTGACCCCATATTGATACCAGAAGAAACGCAGATTAGATCCAGTGTCAAGCTCAGAGCAATTTATGACAAGAAGCAACGTTTCTGTGCTTTAGTTGTGTCTGAGCACACTGATCCCCAATAGACAATAGCACCCGTGACCTTCAGTGGCAGCTTACTGGTCATTTGAAGAGATACCTAATGAAGGAGATGGCCTCTGAAGTACTTTTGAAGATCTGTGTCATGGTGGCTTTGGTGTACCTCAACATAGACACAACAACTTTCAGCACCTGCACACAGCAACTACAGAGTTCTACTCTTCTAAGTAGGTCTGCATGACTGAGCAAAACAAGCCTCCTAACACATACTCTCTTTGAAATATTTCAGCAGCAGAGGATTCATAACTTGTTTACTTATGAAGCACCTTTGGTCTGTAGTGGTGCAGGCAAAACTTGAGTTTATAAGTTCACACCATTCCTCCAGTGAAGCAGCTATTCCTATAAAAATGCAGTTTGGCTTAAGCAGCTATGTCTGTGCTGGGACTTCCCTCAGTAAAGCTTTCAACCAGGAATGGGCACATCTCTGCTTGCCCTGCATCTTAGCCGAGACAACAGAAGCCTACAGCACACAGCTCAGGCACAGCTATATTTTAATGTCATTGGTTTTCACTTGTACTGCAATGGCATAAAAATGCATTTCCCAAACTGATTTGGGGGAGTACTTAGCTTGGGGTTGTGAGAAAAATATGTTATTTGAGTTTTATATTGCTGGGAAATGGTAACTGCAATAAAGTAAATTCACTGGAGAAGGAGAGAAGCTGAAGTTCACTAGTGGAGAACAGGGCAGGGGCACTGCAGAAAAGTTGATGTAATAGGTGAAGAATCTTTTTATGAATATAACACCTCCAACAGTAAAGCTTCATAACAGTGGGAAACAAAAACATTATCTCGTTTACCAGTACTGCAACAGTAGTGCACATTTTACATACAGACTGTGTCTAAGCTGTTTAAGTGCTGTACAGGTGAGGGTACATAGGCTGTGATTTTTCTAGTTTCTAAATTAGCAAGAAAAGATCATTATAAATCTAATTTTGATTTTTTTGAAGTATTTTTTTCTCTGAGTCTATATAGGTGTGAATACGCGCCTGTGTGAACACGTGTAGTAATTCCAGTAGGAATACCAGGGCACTTCTGCTGAGAGATACCTGGAGTTTCTCTCCTTGTTTTGCCACCTTGTTTTCGCCTAGTGTTTGAAAGGGAGCACCTGTGGGAAAGCACAGGGCCCGGTTCCTGGATCAAATACCAACCCTGCATTCCAGCATGGCCAGGGAGATCCTCCTTCTCTATGATGCCTATTGAAACACCAGCAGAGGAAGAGGTTTTAGTACTGTTACCAAACTTTTCCTAGGCAGATGTAACCACAGACTAAGTTCATCTGGCCTCTCCAACCACCTCACCTGTGACAGTTTAAAATGGGGCTGCCCTTTGCTACATGTATGTGATGCAAAACAAAGCTAGATTAGATCACCCAGAAAAAGTAGGGGCTGAGGTGAGTCTGCCACATGATGACAGGAAGCAGCTACATGTTCTCACCCTGCTGCTGAATTTACATCAAGGCTTTACCTTTTTGCTCTGTGATGGACAGATGTTAAAAAGTCTTGCAGTCTACTGTGGTTGCTATTAATTCTCCAGATGTGTCTCCTTAGCAGGCCTCTCCTGTGCGCAGGTACAGCATTGCTTCTGAGCCTTTTTGCTCTTCATTAACTCACAGCAAAACCACATTCCCACACTAAAGGGCTGAATAGCTTGTGAGACAAAGGTACCTTATCATATGGTTTCTCCCCCTGCTCCCCTTCCAGATAGCTCCTGTTACCGTACAGGACTGCATATGGAGCTGTGGGTCTGATTGTTAGGATTTAATATCTTTCTCGCTTTAGTATGGTAATGTGAGCATTGCTCAGGTCTCTGCTACAGTGTCACAGTATCCAAGATCCACATGTTTTCACATTTGTTTAGGTGCAGCCCTTCTGGCTTCAGTAAAGCTCTTTAGGATGTTTGTTTTCAAATGTCTTCAGATAATTAGAATTTCCCTTGCGGGCTTATTCAGTATGTGAATTTAATTAATGTGCTGGCGCTGACTTTTGTAGCCTGAATTTTGATAGCACTATGAGGGAAAATTAAGGAAAAATGTAATACATAGATACTAAAATTCATATTTCTCTATAAATTTCCAAAATGTTTGGAGTATTGTGTGGCAGGAAGAAACCCCCTTTTTTCAGTCCTCAGGAGAGAACGGAGTGCAAGAGCTAGACTCTGCTATTGAGGTCAGGATCTATGATATCCCTCTCATTGCCAAAATCACAGAAGTATCTTACAAAGATTTTCACAGTCTCTTAGTTCTTCCCTAACTTTTCTGTCATTAAGTTTTTTCTAACATCTGATCTGAATTTCCTTTGCTACATAAACCTCTCTACCTTATTTTTGAGCTTTCTTAACTCTGTTATTCTTTGCAGATTCTTACGTTTGGTTCTTCCAGTTCAGTACCTAGTAATGGATGTGGTATTTCTTCTGAGCTCTCTACAGGCTTTCACTAGACAGAAAGATGAGCCAACAGGCAACTGCAGTCATAGTTCCGTGATTAAAGAATTTGCCCTTGGGGAAGAAAGTAGAGCTCAACTTCTTGCATTATCACATATCCTGCAATGCTGATGGTGAACTGTGTAGGCCCAAGTCCAAAGGTTTAGGCTCTCATTAGAAGTTTCTTGTTTCATTCAGCAGCAAACCTAACCTCTCGCCTACATCTCCCCTTTCATGCTGGCAAGCTTGATGAGAGAATGCTTTTCAAGCTGAGTTGCACAGTGGAAATGAACTGGGGAACCAAGTTTGCTGCTGCTGCTGAGACTTAAATCTGAGACAGAAGCCAAGACATTGTCAGTCATGTCAACAGTGATTTACTTTTAAGTTTTTGCAGACCTAAAATTCAGGCATCTGAGGAAACACAGCATTGAAAAATGAGGTGCTGATAGAGTCTGGGCACCTCCAAAGATTAAGCAGGAGCTTTCAAGAGCTCAGTTTCAGGTCCTTAAATTCTAAGTCTCACTTAAAAACATCATCACCTTCTTCAGCCCAGGTCTTGTGATAGTTGTGTTTCTGTGGCTGCCTGTTTGGAAAGGGATTTGGAAGCACCTACTCTCTCAAGTATCTGTTAAGTGAGATAATAGCACTTGAATATTTCATTAGGTATGAGGCTGAGCATTATCACAGAAACTGAGAAAAGCTTGGGTATTCATCTGTTTCAAGATGCAAGTTCAAATGAAAAAATCTACTTTAAACTTCCCTCATAACTAATTTCTTCTTTAAACAGTCTAACCTCTAGACTTGCCATATAAGCAGAGAAAATAAGGCTAAACTATAGAATCCATAGCTCTGTGGATGTGAAGTCGTCAGTAGAAAAACTGGGGTGTATGTGGAGGTTACACTTTCTGGAGCAGATATAATTTGAATAGAATAGTTTGAAGACTGCATTTTTGGATGTAGTCTCTTTAATGTTGCTATGACTCATTGTGCAAATATTTGGCACACATTTATATTGCATATGCTGAAATATATGACCTGCTTTTAAATTTGAGAAGATGTTAAAAGTCGTGAAAAGCTCAGATATAACAAAAGCATAGGTTCCAATAAAACACTGAGGAGCTTGAGTTTTTATAAAAACAATAGAAATATTTTTATTGCTAATCTGCAAAACTGAGTTAAATTTTTTAAAGTGTCTTTATGGAACGCCTGGCACATCCACTCTGGAAATACGCTCTCTCCTTCATGCTGACCTGTTCACAATCCTGTGTGTGGTCTCAAATGGAACTCAAACCTCTAACCACCTAAGAAAAAAAAAGTCAAACAGCTGGGAAGAAAGAGCAACTCATGCAGTTTCCATCCTCAGAAGCTGGTTGGTCTGGGATTCAAACAGACACCAAGAGGTTACTACTCAGATCCTAATAAATGTTTTTGGAATATTATCTCATGAGTTTCCCTAATTTTTATCATTGAAGGCTGTACCCACATTCTCTTTAATATAACAGAAGGGGGGTTTCCACACCAGACTATTTGTGTCCTCAAAATGCTATTTACAAATTTTACCAATTATTTAAGTAGCTTTCAGACAGATTTCTGAACTTTGTTGCAAAACAGAAAAGTGGAGACAGAGAGACAGAGTGAGTGTTGAAGGTATGAATATCTAAAGGATGTTGTGGCAAAACCAAAAATTTAATAGTGACATTTGATTAATTAACCTTATTTTTATAAAACTATCTGATGATTTCATGACTTTTAAGTTTTGTTACCTCTTTTCATGGAAATATTTCACTGATCAAATGCAAGTCTACTCCTATCACATTTCTCTTCTTTACCTCACCTCTGGCTGTGCACTCCCACTATCTTGTGCTAGTTCCTGTTCTTATAGAGATTTCCAGGAGTATATAACATGCCTTCGTATCAGTGTGCAAGGAGCAGGAGAGAATGAAAGTTTGACTCTTACAAAGAGATGCTGAGAACTGCAATTAATAAATTCCATTCAAACTAACTAATAAAAAAATAAAAAAACCTGAAGTTACAGACACAAAAATGTATAGGATCGGCAGGGAAAAATTAACACAGTTTTTTGTGAAAGAAAACCAGACCTCACAAATTTCTTGCTTGAAAAATACTAGACAAATAAATAGAGAACATCCATTTTGTACCTGTATTTTCACAAATACTTATTTCAGTGTGCATTATCAAATGCTATTAAAACCTAGACTGCAAAGTCATTGATGGATCTCACAATTCCGATAAAATAATAGACAAGTACACTGTAATGCATAAAGGAAAATTACTCCTAACTGCAAAATGAAGAAGCACAAGGTTGAATTGTTAAGGTGCAATATCTTAAAATCATGGTGGATCATAGTTCTCTAAAACCAGCAGCTCAACACTGATGCAGAAAAGCATTGAATTATTGGAGAATCAGATAATATCAGATATTACTGTAATGTGATATACATTTTGATCTGAAAGCTTCTAACTGAGGCTGGATGCGAGAAGATAGTATTTTAGGAAGTTACATTGTGTGTATAATAATAAATTCCAAATTTTAGATCAATGTAGCTCTTTCAAAACTAAAAATCATCACACATGCTCAAGTGAAAAAAAAAAAACAACGAAACAAAACAAACCAGCACACCTTGACAGGCTATTCAGGCTGTAGGTTAAGAAATACTGTAAGTAAACTAAGCCTGGTGCACTGCTGAGAGGTGTGCCATTGTTCTAGCTGTTCTGGACTGGGGCTCCTTCCTCAATCTCTGCCCCCATAAACACCTGTATGGCAAAGGACAGGATTAAATAGCATCTTCTTCAAGGAAGTTTTAACTCAGGGTATTTTAAATTGACCATCAGCTGCAGTTTCCTGACACAGGTGCTTGCTCAGGTTTTGCTTTGGTAGGAGAGTGGGAGATAGTTAATGTACGTTTCTGCATCTGTGAATTTAAAAGTCTTCTCAATCTACCACTTTATAAAAATCCCCATAGCCTGTATTAGGCCAGCCTTCTTAAGGTGAGATAAAATCCTGCAACTTCTAAACTACTTCTAGCACCTGAGACAGTCCACTTAGACATTTCTTCAAGTATCTTCCTGTTACAGTAAAATAGCTATATTTTTAGGACGAAGTTTAATTTATCTTCAAGGAACAGAACTCTGCATAAAAGATTTTAAATTTCTTAATCTCACATGATGCTTTTGCAGACTGTGAGATTAGCAGAAGGGTAGGGATAAGGTTCTTGTGGGCAGCAATTCGGAATGGGTGCTGCTGTCACAAAAAATTCTCTGAAACACCTAATGCTTCCATCAGTCTGATAACAAGTAAGAATTTTAATAGCATTAACCATATGTGGCCTGCCTGAAGAGAGCTCTTTGTAGCACTGCACCTCATATAAGGTTTTGCCTGGTGATTTTCTGCTGGACAGTTTTCATCCTGTTAAATCCTATTTGATTTCCCTAGAACAACATTTAATGGGAAAGACACTGAGAAACAAATCAAGGAATGATTTCTATAACCAGAAGTGATGTTAAGGTGAGTAGGTTAATTACGTGAATAAGGGCTCAAAGACAAGGCCATAAATGTGTCCAAAATGTTGTCTTTGTTCAAAAATCAGCAGAAAAAGAAACGACAGAACAAAAAATGATCTCTATTTTCTTTTTCTTTTGCAATGTGCATCTTTAGATGAAACAAAGGGAAAGCAAAGAACAATAATCCAAGTTTTCCTTTGCAATTTCTTTGCTATATATCCCTAGTAGAAGCCAAAACCATAAGAGCAAAACCTCTAAATTCACCCAGGCTTAGACACTGCACCTGTTATACCCTTATGGTACAGAAAATACAATAGAAAGGCAAGGCAGTGACTCATTCCTTCTGGTATTTGATCTAAGCACGACACAGGTTTTCCACATGTGTAACTCTATGAGGGCCTGGGCAAGCATCATTCCTTTGGAAGTTCATGGGTTATATTTTCCTGCAGATGAATACTCAGAATCTTAGAACATAACCTTTCCTCCATATCTTCAAAATCTGACTGCAAAAAGTTAAAGGATGATTTCCTTGCACAGGGATCACATGGCTTCGGCAGAGGTCCTATGATTTCTCTGTCCACGCTGATTAGTACACACAAAACAGGGGCTTTTACCCTTATGCCATTTGACTATTTCTATATTAGTGAATGCTGTCTAGCTATGCCCTTTACTTTTTCAGCAAGAATCAGGCGGCTGGCTGTTGCTCAGTCTTGGTTGAATTTCCTTTGCGTGTTGCTGGGGCTTTCAGAAGAACCATGCACTGTTAGGGCTATTTAAAACCCAAAGAAATAAATCCTGAATCATTGACTGGGGACATCCTGTAGGGTTTCTTACTTTTCTACCTGGTCACTCTGGTAGTATGCATTTGCAGCATGGTGTTTATAAACCTCTGGGGAACAGAGATTTGTAAAATGACACTGAGAATATAGATCTCCTAATGGTATGCAACCCTCTAAGTCAAGAACTTCTCATAGAAGACAGCCAAGACGTACAGTAGGAAGGCAATGACCTTTTCTGCTTTATAGCTGGGGAAATACCTTTTTATCCCAGTGATAGAAATAGTGAAGAATCATTAGATTTGAACAACTGGAATTCTGGAGGAGGGCATAGTAAAAGCATGATTTAATTGGCACAGCTAATGGAAAATAACGTATAAATCTTTTATAACTAGAGTAAGGTTATTGTTATGACTAGAGTAAGGTTACTTTTTCATTTTTTTCTGCTTGTTCTCATTGAATATAGTTTATCTGGTCACTATCACAACTCCACATCCATTTGCTTCATGGTAAAAACTTTGCCATGAGAAAAATAAACTACTCAACATGACAACAAAAATACAGTATATTTCCTTTTATGTTACTGAGTTTAATTTTAGCTGATTAAAATCTTACAAATCTGAGTGTCTCCAAGGCAGATTTTTTTATTCCAAAACATAGTTTTTGGAACAGTGAAACACTATATTTTGTTGGCAAACAGTTACAGGAATTAAAACCTTTAATCAGGCTCTCCTAAATGTTTCAGTTTATAAATTGTTTATGAGTTAACTAGGACCTTCTATACAAATCTGTTTCACTTTAATAATAGTCTGGAACTTTTCCACACAGTATTTGGTCCAGTACAGTCTTCTACTGTTCATATCTGGCTAAGGTTATGGCCTGATCAAAATTAGTCTCACTTACAGAAAAGCTTTAAATATTGCTCATAAATAGGCCAGTACTGCTAATACGGAATAAAAAAAATCTCTCTGAAGGTCTTCCTTCTTGCTCCTGTTACACACCATAAGGAAGAAAAACAGGCACTGATTCACGTCTACATACCTGCCGGCCTCCTTTGGCAAGCCTGCTGCATTGGCACGGCTGTTTCCCTTCGCCAGCCCACAGTGAGGAGTTCTGATTTTGCTATTAGCCTTACACAGGTGCAGTTCAGCCATGCCCCTGAGCCACATGACCATCGAGGGGGTTTAATCTGCCGTGCTAATGACAGGTCAGTCTGCTGGGTCAAAGCATTTTGTCATGTTATTAAGTGCTTGGGGTACATGCTCAGACACATAACGCCAACAGAAGGGAAAGCGCGTTGGATCACCTCCTAACAAAGAAGTGGTGTACAGCTAGAGGCAAACCTGTTTCATAAGCATTCCTGCCCTCTCGTGGTAAAACTGTGCTAAATTTGGTTATTACATGTCACACAGGATTGTCGAGCAGATTAAAAAAGACTAGAAGAAGAAAATAATAAAATATTTATTCTCTCATTCATTCATGTACCTTTTGGTGCCTGAATTTCAAGAGGTATTTGAGTCCTTCAGCTTTCTCCTGTACCAAATAAGACTTTGAGATGACTTAAGCTTTATTTAAAAAAGACCTGTCTCTATGTTAGCCAGATCTGTAAATAATTCTTCACATAGATAAAAAGAGGAAAGCCTCCAATTTTATGACTACTCAAAGTATTTTTTTTTGTCCTGAACCAATTCTTAGGGCTTGTTTTAGCTATTAAAAGAAGATGAAATCAGGAAAGAAAAGTGATAGGGTTGTAATTAGACCACTTCTAAGTTGCCTCCTAGCAGCAACACACATATATTTATACTAAAACACAATGCACTGTTGCACTTCTTCTGTAAAATAAGTTGGTAACTGTCTGAAAACCAAGGTTTCCAGGAGTCTTGTATTTATGTTTTGCAAAAAGTCATTTAGAAAGTTATGTCTTTTTGACAGGTCCAAAAATGGTGCTCTGAATAAACAAAACTTTTGTCTTTGGGGCTCTAGATACTGCTACATCTGCAATTCAGATGTACTGCTTACACTGTATTAGCTCACACACCCTCTTGACCAGGGCTGAATCATACTCAGACTCTATCTCTACTATCTTGTATCATGCGATGTAGCAAAGTCAAATCCAGACTTAAGACAGACCTAGCAAACTAGAAATAGCAGCTGGATTAATTTACCTTCTGTGAAGTTTGTCCTTAGCCATAGTGAAGGATTATCTGAATAAAGTTTGCATCTACACACCCAAAGAGATGGACAGAAATTCAAGGATTATCAAATCAAATAGTAACACCAGATATAAAATCCATATTGTAAAAGTGAATGAAAAGACCCAGTTATTGCCATGACTACCTTCATTTCACAAAAATCTTAAATTAGCTTTTCTTCTTTCTTTCTGTATAAAAGGTAGCAGCCTATACCAAAGCAGGGTGATGACAGCTTTCCTGTTACATCTGAGAAAGAAAAAGTGGCTTCAGCTGTCATCTTGAAAGGGATTGTAAACTTTTCCAGGAAGGGAAAAAAAAAAAAAACAAAAAAAAAACCAACAACCAAAACTACAAAAATATTCTGTTAGCAGAGAATGTGAAAAGAAGCACATCAAAGAAAATGAATGTAGAGACAGATGTCATACACATTGCAAGGAAGAATGCAATTTCTTCCAAACCTGTTGCTGTGACTTGCTATACATCTGTAACTGACAGATCCGGCTTTTCTTTGTGTGGAATCTATTTATGCATTTATATCCAAAGGCTGACTCATTAATGAAAAATCCAGGGCCAAGGTTTTCAACAGGGACTAATGGTTTTGAGATCCCAAGTTCAATGCCTCAAACTGATTTTATGTTCACTCACATAAAATTACCAGGTGGGGACGCTGGAAGTGAATGCATGTGAAAGGTATGAGCCACTTGACCCATACACTGGGCTTATAGAAGACATCGCATAGCAGTTTTACCAACCCTCATAGCATAAAAATGACTTTGTGAAACGTGTCCCTATGAGAAATAGTAATTTCTAAATCTAAAAGTTTAAGTGTCAGGACTTTTTTTTGAGTTGCTATTTTCTGTAATTGGATCTTATTTTAGGATTGTCAGATTTCATTTGTTTACTGCTCAGCACATTTATCTGGGTAATTATTCAAAAGAAAGAGACAGTTTTAAATAACCTGCTACAGATATCCTTTTATTAAGTGGTTAAAAGATGTTGTTCTTCATTTGTTGCATTATAATAAGCCTCAAAGTATTGTTTACATAAAACAAATTAAAACTGTTTAAAAATTATTGTTATTACAGTCATGTTGTTAAGTGTTTCAGGTAGTGAATGTGTCATAAAATACATATAAATATAACAAAAATTGTCCTCAGTGCTGGAAATAACACCTACCATAATATATTTATGTTACCTGACATTCCTTACTCTTGGGTTGTGTCACAGTCTTGGCTACTGACCACTGCAGGACAGAATGAATGTGACCTGTACACTAATGGCTTATGAGCATACATTTTTCTTCCAGAGCAAATTGACTTTGGAAAGTAAAGGTGAAATGAGCTTTTTGTTCCTCTTCTTTGTAATGCAATCATAAGAATCAAGGATGCCTAATATTTTGAGAATTACAACCAATTTGCCAGTTCTCAAGAGCCAGCAGGATGCCAAAAATAGGCTTTATGTTGAGACAACAAGGCAAAGAATATACCACAGTTAAGTGGTAAATGTTTGAGCCTTAGGGTCTAAATACTAAGGACAATACTCATGAGAACAAATAGGCTTATTAACTTGCAAATGTGGGAGATATACAGGTTTTTGTTCCCAGAAGAACAAAAAGAAGAGTCAGCAGCCCTGTTACTGGAACACTCACTGGGATAAAGTTGCTTGACAGAAATAGAAACTGTTAGGACCTGCCAGATCTGGAAACCCAGCAGAGGCAAGGCTGCTACAGCTCCATTATGCGTAGATGGGTCTGTTGAGCAGTGAGGCTGAGGGTGTATCAGAGGTGCATGCACATGCACACACACACAAATGTTTCTCTCAGCAGACACCAGACCCCAGGGTCTCTCCAGCAGATGGCCAAGCCCCCCAACCCCATCTCCTGGTAGACCACACCTTCAGGTGCCCCACTCACAGCAACACACATTGGTCCCCAAGCCACAGACCCTACTCTCCAGCTGGTCCAGCTCCATGCTTGTTGGGGTCATGCACTAACAGTGCACCGTTGTCATGCCCATCAGGCACCATGGGCAGACTTCCACACCTGGCCCACCCCCTTACACAAAAGCACATAGTACAGAAAGCCCATACCCAGGAAAATTGCTAGAAATGGAGTTTAGTGAGAAGCTAGGGCAGGCTGCGCTGGTCAGGTGCAGGCATGGCCAAACAGGCATCCTGACCTACATCTGTTGTACAGAGAAAGCTCCTTTTCTCCTCTTCTTCCTCTGTTTTCCCACACTTGTTCCTCCCCAAATCACCTCAATCGATCTTCTTCCCCACCTTCATTGCATCCCCTAAGCATCCCACAATAAGCTCTATGCAGTCCCCAAATGCTTTTCCCTGGACCCCGTAGGGAATCCTACAACCCAGGCAGTGCCCCTGGTCCATAGGGTGACCCAGAGAGGCTCCTTTCTGACTCCAGATGCTAGATGTACCCTGGAACATGGAACTGGGACCGCCCTGTGACAGCCCTGTGGCTGGAGTGGGGTCCTCTATCTCTGCCTGCAGCATTGGGGTCCCCTCACCATGCTGCCTTTGGGGCTGTGGAGATAAGATTTTCACAGGGGGGGCTCCTGTGAAGTTTCAAGAGCTGGGCAAGGGGGTATTGGGGTTCTCCCAGCTGCAGCACTCTTCTGTACTCTTTTGTGTGTTTGAGGCAGCTTTTGTCACATAAGGTAACAGGAAGTTCAGGGACTTTGTTCAAAATTAACACCTAGTGAAAATGTTTTAGCCATTGAACTATTGTGGACTTGGTCATTCGGGTTTGTTCTCTGAAATTCTTCACCCTGCATCCAAAAGTTCTTCCAATAAATATTTTTACAGAATTTTGATATTCTAGGCAGAAAAAAAAACACATTAAAAACATTTTGATGAATCAGCTCTTGCTCATAGAAACCACTTCACGAGAAAATTCGTAACCATCCACCATTGAACAACTGTAGTCCTGCACCTCCCAGCCGTTAAAATCAGGAGATGATGGTTACTTTTCTGTTGCACAGTGGAGAAGAGAGCACATACTGATATTGATTTCAACCAGGAGAGGAGCATAGTGAAGTCTTCTTGGAACACTTAGGGGTGTGAAGCTTTAATTTCATTACTTTCACCTACATAAATTCCAGTCAAAAGGAAGACTCCTAATAGCCAAATCTTTATTTTAGCTCCTTAGTTAAAACCTGTGTTGACTTCATGGAGACTTATTCTTTGTGAGGAGCAACAGAATAAGTTACGTTTGTCACAATTTATGTGACAAATGTGCTTCAGCACAGTGACTTTTGCACTGCTGCACTCATCACATTTGTGTTCATATTTTGACCATAAAATATTGGCCATTTTTAAGAGAAGATTCATGCACAGCAGATGCATTTTATCATGCAGACTGCTGTTTCAATTGCATTCTAGTTTATGTAGTGTCCTCTGTGATATGCCTTTTGATGAGCAGACCAACAAAAGTTGAATGAAAAAACAAATACGTTCCCTATTTGCCTGTGTCTTTCCTGTGTCTGTTAGTCTTCATAGGGTGCATTTTGTCAATGAAATTTAACACTCAGAACTGAGTGGATGATTTCACCAAAGTCAGCACCTGTGCATGTGTACACACAATAGAAGACAAATACCTCTCATAGCTGCTTGACACTATGGAACTTAGCTTTGGAGGCCCTTAGGGCGGCTGAGTTTCTACTGGTCATTATAATGGTTTTTAGAGCAAGCATATAGTTTTAAGTATAGGATTTTCTGTTCTCTAGACATACATATTTTCAAACTACTTTATAAAATATTTTGTTCGTTGACTTGTATTTAGTTATCCTCATTTTCTTTTCAAAACAAAACCTGATTAGTTTGAAACCATAAGTATTAGTCCACAGGAGTTATAACTGGGAGTAAGAAATATACTGTCATTAGTTGAGGTCTACATTTGGTCAAGGTCTTCCCATGAAATATCAGTTTCCCCTCCGGATGACTTCTGGCTGTGATATATTAGGCTAGTGTTTTGACTGGGAGTCCAGCCCCTAACAGAGAAAAAAAGAACCTCAGTTGGGTTTTCATGTGTCTTTACAAGAACATAGCCAAATCAAAATATTTAGTTTTAAGGCCTCTGGTCTTTAAGGAAAACGAAATACAACAAAAGCAGTTTTCTATGGAATGTACACATTTTTTTTCAAAGAAAAAATGCTGGTTTGGTCAAAAGCCAAATCCTCAATTGAAATACTTTCAATGTAAAATGTTCAAGCAACCATAAAATATAATGATAAATATTAATTAAGGAAATTATCATTTCAGGCTATCTTCTTACACTTACTCTCACACACAGGCACACATGCACAAAGGAAGGACTGCTGGTGAGGATGTAGTGCTCATTTTACTTGTCATGCAAAGAATCAGGCAGAAGACATTGAAGAGATGTTTTCTAAGTTATAATCCTCAAACAATTAAAAAAACGTTATTCTTCTGCAAGGTGTATTGAGACCAACCAACATCATTAACATGCTACTTCACTGAGAAATTGCCTCCTAGCCTTTAATGCAGGCACCTGTAAAAGATGACTGAAATTTGATATAAAATTTTTAGAATATTAATTTACTGAATAAGTATGGGTTCTCTAATTGTATAATTTTAAGAGGAAAGACAAATTTAGGATGATCATTTTATTCACTGTACTATTTAATGAAACAGAGAATTAGCTCAACTTCAGATGTGTCATATCTGGTAAATCAATGGAGTATTAACTTTAATGTAGTAAATGTACTGTTAGTCTCACATTTAACAATATAAAAGCCCAAGATAATGGTAGGGGAACTTGCAAAATAATAATCTGTACATTAGAAGTTCATAATAAAGAGTGACCTCTGTGTATATATAAGCGGATAAGGTGGATGGTGAATAGTAGCAAAAGCAGCAGAGAAGGGAGAAATAAAGATGCATAAAAGTGACCATTTATAATGATATCCTGAAAACAATTTAAGTTCAGGCATAACCCATGTGATTTCTATTCTTGTTACTAGCTAAAGCTCAAAAACTAATTATACTATGCTAAAGAAAGCGCAGAAACCTTGGTACTCACTACAGGATAAGGCACATACATGCTTGACTCTAGAAGATCCATCAGTCTTGCACAGAAAAGACATTAATTGGGCCTCTGATTAAGGTACTAGACAAATTCAGGATTTTGTTTTGTAGGCTGGAATCATGCCGCAGTTGAAGCATAGATGCACCCAGGTAAACTCCAACCCCTAGTCATGCCATAAGAGCCAAAGGTGCTCCCAAAGATGCAGAGGAGCAGCCATTCACTGCCATCAGCATTGATGAGCGCTGACTAGCTACAGAATTCTCTGGGTGAGCAATCCCCAGGTTTCATCTATGAACCTCAGGATCAGGCCTCACACATTAAGCTGTGAAGCCCTTTCAGAATGTATGAAGTTTTTGTGGGTGGAGAAGGGTGGTTGTACAACAGCTTTGCAGGAATACAATTAGAATGTGGGTCAATATCATAAAATATATGACTAGATTATATTTGTAGTTTGTAGCAGTCCCCAGTAATCTGAAGGAAAAAAAATAAAAGGCTGCTGTTGTGGCAAGGCAACAGAACAGTAAGTATTCAAACCACCTCTCATTTATAATATCCTAGAACAATAGCAGTACTGAAACCTTTCAGGAATAAAAGGTATTTTTTGCTCATCTTCATACAGAAAGGTTTTGAGAATGCTGCCTTTGTACAAAGTAACAATAGCTGTATGCTGCAGTGAGGGGTAAGGCTCTGTTCCAGGTAGTTGTTGACTGCTCTCTGCTTTGCTCTTAATAAATAAAATCTTTCAGAAATTAGGGGAAGTAATGGAAAGTCAGGACAATGAAACAAAAGGCCTCAGATTTCTGTTACTGTAATAGACCAATTAGCCATCAGAGAGTGAAATAAAGACATATTACATCATTATGTTTTATGTATTTGAGGTCAATAGAGATGTTTCAGAGATTCCTCAGATGGTTTTTGTGTTAAGTTTAGGATAGTTTATTTTGTAAATGCTTGTTTAATATCAGAAATTTTGTGCTGTGGAAAGGCTCTCAAAGCAATAACTTTTCTTTATAGAAGGATGTTTAAAAATTTTATGTAAACATTGGTTTTGAGTATAGAGGTTTTATTAAAAATTACTTTATATCAATCTGCAAATATCAATGCCAATAGTGAACTTGCACATCTAAGCATCTAAGCACTATAGGAACACATGTGGTTAGGTGCTGAGGTGAGATTTTTTGAGCAGTATATTTTCATTTAGGTATTTCAAATAACAGTTCTTCTGCTGATATTTTTCTAGGCACAATTACTGCTGCTTAATGTACATTTCAAATATTCAAGAGAAGGTTAAAAAGCTTCACAATAGAGTATTTCTGAGACAAAATATTTTGATACAGGCTACTCTTCCTATATTTGACTTTACTGGGAGGACTGGGGGAATGGGAGAGGAACTCATGCTCTCAAAAGCTCCTTTACTTTAGTCTGACTCTGATAAATTTTCAATTTAAAGAGGAGTCTAAGGTAAGATTTTAGCTGGATGGTTGGAGGCTGATTCAGGAAGAATAAAAAGCCACCCCAAAACTTTATTGAAAGGTCATAATGATTTTGAAACAAAATATTTTCAAGTTTGTTTTTTTTTCTTTTCCTAAATAAGACTTACTTTTCGATATGCTGAGTCTATGACATTCTCAAGAGTTTCCCAAGTGTCAAAATTTGGTAAGCATATTACAAGCTACAGTAGGAAATCCCTCTCTGCAAGGAAACACTCTAAGCAACAGTGAAAATACAGAAATTCAAAGGCTCAAATAAATCACAGAAGCAAAATCTTGAAATCTTCATGAAGAGAGATTTTGAAGCATCTTTTCAAATAAAAATTGGAGTATAATAACTGTAGAGATCACTTCTAAACAAGGTCATCTATAACTGACATATATTTTTTCTGTAGATGAAGCTGATGAGAAAGTCACAAACATTTTATTACCTCTCTCTGAGGTTATAGAGTTCTCATTTGTGAAATTTTTTCTTGTTGACACCTGATCATGTTCTACCAAGAAAGACTATTGTGATTACAGAATATTAGTACAAAAGACCATAAAATGTAGCTCTAATATGGACTCTTCTTCCTCCCAAACAGCACCATTTTGTTTAGCAGATCTCCATTCTCCATGCATTCCTTAATATCTGCCTCTGTCAGTAAAGCAAATAAGCTTTCCCTCCTGCAAAGCCAACACATCTAGGAAACACTAAGCTGCAAATTTTGTTCTATCATCTTGTATATCATCAATAGCCCTGTTTAATAGCTTTCAGCTGGATACACCTGTGCAATTCTGCTGAGAGAAATAGGGTGATTGCTTATAATGAGCGATGATAAGTGATATTAAAAAAAAAAAAATCACCCTAGAACATCTAGTTTGATCCTAAGGAATGCAGAGAAAGCAATCAGAAAAAAAGAACAACCCAAACCAAACAACAAAATGAAATAAAAAAATTATATAATACCCCATTTTCTTTCTAAACTAAGCACATTTGATACAGAAATTCTTGCACAATAATGTTATGGAACCCACAATGTCATTAAGACAGGGATTTTTCAGGATAGGACCACACATATTAAGAAATTAGAAGCTACTGATTAAACTACTGATTAGTCTGTAACAGACCATGTTTTTTTCACCACTGAGGAAAGAGTTTTATTCAAAAACTGCAAATCTGAATTCCTAATGTGGGAACGTTTGACCAACATATCCATCACGGTAAAAGGATAAAATTAATGCTACCTTGATTTTATAATGAGAATAGCTGCTGCAAATAGACAAACTTTTGTTAAGACATCCTATCCAGAGACTTGGTTAAGGGTGAATTTTGCTTGAAAATGTGCTATATCATGATAACTACTCCAGAGCCATAAAGAAAACTGGTTCTTCTAAACTAACTACAAAGTTGCATTTATTAACTGCCTTTAGACAGTGTGGTCATATGCTGTACTACGTCTGTGCATGTTATATAGTTGGGGCATTTGATTTGTCTGCACCTGCCTGCTTGAAGAACCTAATCAAGAAGCTACACAGATTTTGTAGAGTCTGCTTCAGCAAATTTATGAGCTAAATCTACAAGCCAAATATTTATCTTGGAAGTGTTCATGAATACAATTATAGGTATTTATATAAAATTAAAGCTACTAACTTTCTTTTTCATGTATTCAAGAAGAAAGGAAAGTTTCTGACAGTGTGTTTCATGTGTCTTTTAGGAGATTTTAAAGTTAAATCATGAAAATATTTTTGTGCATTTATAGTAACAGAAATCCTTGCAATTGTAGACTTTCACGAGAACTAGTAGAGATGTAGTGCATTTGGTCAATATGCTGTCAATAAAATTTAATCTTTCAATCTGTAAGACAGTTCTCCTATGACTTTTGCATGTATGATACCAAATCTGCAAGTCCAGGTTAATTAGAGAATTATAGAATCATAGAATAGTTATGGTTGGAAATTACCATAAGATCATCTAGTGACAACCCCCCTGTCATGGGCAGGGACACCTCCCACTAAACTATGCCATCCAAGGCTTTCTCCAACCTGGCCTTGAGCACTGCCAGTGATGGAGCATTCACAACTTCCCTGCGCAACCCATTCCAGTGCCTCACCTCTCCTAACAGTAAAGAATTTCTTCCTCATACCCAATTTAGACTTCCCTTGTTTAAGTTTGAACCTGTTACCCCTTGTCCTATCACTACAGTCCCTCATGAAGAGTCCATCTCCAGCATCCCTATAGGACTCCTTCAGATACTGGAAGGCTGCTATGAGGTCTCCACGCAGCCCAAACTTTCTCAGCCTATCTTCATACAGGAGGTATGAATCAGTCCCCTGATTATATTTGTGTATAAGCTGCAATATGATTTGCAGATGTCAGAATTGTCAAGGCATATCATGTAGCATGAAAATTTCTTCTCTGGTGAAAGAGGTGTCAAGATCTTAAATAGATGGAAAATAACTCATTTCCAGATAATGACTATTTTCATTATTTAGGTATATCTCTCTATATTCTAATTATAGAAAGCATGAAACAATTGACCTTAGCCTAAAAATTCAGCTGAAATATAGTGCTTTTACTTATCTGTCCCTTTTCCCCCTCCTTCGATAAGAAAGGTCTTGTATGGTCTTTCCTTGGCTTCTTTCATTTGTATTATGAAAATCTTTTTATACACTCTGACCTTTTTATTAATGCATCCTTCAGAATGGATAGCCAACATGATGTGTTATCACTTGTTTCTTTTAGTGTAAGCATTTGCCTTATGCCCAGCAAAAGCTGACTTAATTTGCGCATAGACACAATTTCTGAGCATTGTTTTTAAACTCAAAGGTATTAATTTGCTCTCTCACCAGATGACGCAGGACACATGATTAAAGTAACTGTACAGGAACTGCAGAGCTCTCAGTATTGCTGTCTCTCACTGCAGTATCCAAGCCTGGTGATAGCTTCCTTAAAACCCCAGCTTCTGCAGCCATGTAATGTTACAGAATTTGAAAAGATTGCACAGACTTTCTATGACTCTAGAATTGAGTAAAATAAATAGGAACTATTGGCTTTAATTGCACAGTTTAAAAGTTTTCTCAAGATATGATGACCTGACTCATGGCTTTTGGATGCTGATTTGGCAATACCAATACATTCGCAATCTTCCTAGACAACTTTTACAAAAGAGAAATGCAACAGCACAAACACTTCAAAACCTACTGTCTATCTGGTGATAGACATGTAGACAGACTGGGACATGAGCAGGCAGAAACAGTAACTCTTCCAGAGAAAACCAAATGAATAAACCCAAGGACCTTTGTGCCCTGTGCAATGTTAGATGTGGCTTCAGTTCCTGGATGCATTTCCGGTGTTGAAATCTGTAAAAGCCAATTATGAGCCACCATCCAAATTCTAGCAAGGCATAGGTACATATATACCTCTTTTTGTTTATACTCCTAATTGAGGTTGTTCAGTTCAGAGGTTAAGTCAAGTCTGTTATCTTCCTACTTTTCACTGAAGGTAAGAGACATCTGCAGAAAGCACACAGGAAAAGTTTAGATTCCCTTTGGAAACTGAAGCTGTTGAATTCAGAGAAGGCCAGACAGCAAACCCCTGCATGGCATAGTGATGTGCCTATCAATGAAGCCAGAACTGAAGGACAAAAATCCTTGTTTGCGACAGAAAGGGAATCAGAGAGAGTGTCCAAAACTCTAATGTTGTAATGACGGTCAAGGGTGATCCCAGGAAGTCTAAACTCCAGATGGTAAGGAAGAGGCCTAAACATCTGAATTGTCATTTCTCAGTGACTACAGAAATCAGTAACCTCCTACGTTAAGTATCGTAGCAAGAATAACATAGGATAAACCCAGAATCTTATAGTTGGGTATAGATCATATAGTCTATATCATGTTTTTAATATATAAAATCTACATTTATGAATATATATTTATACATCAAATTTATAAATTAACATTTAAAAGGTACATGGGTGAACCTCAGGTATGAAAGGCAAGTACATAATAAGTGCGTGAGCTCAGTTGTGCCCACTTACCAAAAAATGAAGAAAGAAGTGTTTCTATCTTGTTTATCACTTAATGATTTAAACATCCACCTGGAAAAGACAGAAATATGGGTTTTACGCTACAAGATTATTTATACCATTTGTGTATTTGCAGTACTTCAATCTTCACTCTGAATCTTAAAAAGACATTTACCTGCGTCCAAAGACAATGACATGTCTTTAAAAGCCAGGTTTCCTAGATAAATCTTTAACAGAGTAAATATAGTGATTTTAAATTATTAAATCAGTGTTTCTTTCAAAAGGACTGGAGCCTGAAGTGCACATCATAAGCAACCAAAAAAAAGAACAGCATAGTGGGAATCACAAAGGGGAGCCAAATGGGGAATTGCTTTTGTTGTCTTTGAAAAAAATCGTAGGGAAAATAAAATTTAGGGAGGATATCTCATATGATAGCATAGACATGTGTGAGAATCTGAAAGTTGTGAGTTATTAATAATTAATTATTAGTGAGTTGCTTAGGCTCCTCTAAAATGAAGGTTATCCAAACTTTCTGCATTTGCTGAGTGCAGTCACAATAGAACAGTCAATGAATGTTCTGTGGTTGTGATTTACCTAGCCCTCCTCCTGTGCTAGCACAAAGCCTGTCTGGAAAAAAACTAACTATGAAATGATTAGCTGCAAAGAGTAACATTAGTAAATTCCATGTAGAGAAGATATTTGAACAGTGAATTACTGCCAAAAATTTAAGAAAAGTGATTTTCAGTAGATGTGTTTCTAATTCCTGATTTTGCAAATATATACAGTTGTGATTAAAACCAGTCTATTTTTTATGCAAATCAGTCATCCACACATTTTGTTTTAATATTAAGATTCTTCAGTGAATATTTGTATAGCTTTGGAATATCCCAATCCTGAACACACTAGTGAAATAAGTGGAGTGCTTATGACAAATACAACCCTTCATAACTGTCTTGGTTTAAGCCCAGCTGTAAATCAGCCACACAATCATTGGCTCACTCCCCCACTTCCTCCCCTGGCTCTCAGAGGGATGGGGAGGAGAATCAAAAGAATGTAACTCCCACGGGTTGACATAAGAACAGCCTAATAACTAAGTTATAACACAAACCACTGCTGCTGCCACCAATAATAATAATGATAAGGGAAATAACAAGGGAAGAAAATACAGCCACTCACCACCCGCCAACCAATACCCAGCTCAACCAAGCAGTGATCTAACCCTTCTGGGTAACTGTCCCCAGCTTACGTAGTGGGCATGATGTGCTGCAGTAAGGAATACCACTTTGGTTAGTTTGGGTCAGGTGTCCTGTCTCTGCTTCCTCCCTGCTTCCCCTCCTCCCTGGCAGAACATGAGGCTCAAAAAATCCTTGGTCAGACTAAACATTACTGAGCAGCAACTAAAAGCATTGGTGTTATCAGCACTGTTCCCAGGCAGAAAATCATAATCACAGCACTGCAGCAGCTACTAAGAAGAAAAATGAATGCTACTGCTGAACCCAGGACAATTACCATGGTCTAAAATTTATACTAAGGTAGCAGTGAGCATGTGAATTAAAATGGTGCTTACCCAAGAATGCATTGAAGCACAATCTTGAACTTTATTCACAAATACGCTCAACAGAATGACTCTTTGGATTAAAGTACCTAAATCCCACTGGCTCAATTGATTTCTGAGAGAGCTTCTGTTTCCTTTTCTAGCTACAGGTATTGCATTTTTTTTTTTTTTTTAAATGCATAACATAGCTTCTCTTTTATAAAAATTTGGAAGCTACCAGCTCAGAGGATGTAATCTCTCAAACCTGTCTAAGATGTATCCTTCCTTTTCCTACTGAACTGCTGTTAAAGTACAGTAATTTGCAGTAGTTTGATATATATCTCAAAATGGTAATTTCTGGCCAACATTGTCTCATGACTTAAGATATCAATGGGCAGACCAGAATTTACCAAAATGGATTTTTATTACAAAGTTTGATCCTGTGATTTTCTTGGGCTTTTTCCATTTTGGTACTAATCTATTTTATTCTGTTTGTTATTTTCACAGCACATTAGACTGAAGTAGTTAGTGAAAATAAAATTACATTTCCATGCAGTCAGGGAAGCTTCATTCACCTGTTAGTTTGATGGTGACGCCAGTGTAAGTGTATGCACTTTTCTAAATGCTTTTAGAAATAATACTTCAAAGAACTGAAATGAGAAAATATTGCAGCTAAAGTATTCTTTTGCTGTTTTCATGTTGTGTTTTCTGTGCTAGCAATTTTGTTAAATGGTTATCTACTTTGGATGTTTCATGCTGTCCATGGTAGAAGATACAATGCACCTGAGATTCCATAGGCTTTTTGAAAGTGTATTTGTCATGGGCTTAGCAGCAGCAGTCATTTTTCTCTTTCGTAGTACCTGGTGCAGCACTGTGGTTTTGATTTTCGGCTTGGGAACAGTGCTGATAACACCAGTGTTTATAGTTATGGATTAGAATGTTTAGGCTGACCAAGGACTTTCTGTGCCTCATGCTCTGCCAAGGAGGAGGGGAAGCCGGGAGGAAGCAGATAGAGGGCACCTGACCCAAACTGACCAAAGAGATATTCCATACCACAGCACAGTCATGCCCAGGATATAAGAAGGGAGAGCAGAGACCCGGAAGGGTAGAAGTTCACTGCTTGGTTGAGCTGGGTATATAGTTGGTGAGTTGTTGCATTCTTTCCTTGTATTTCTCTTGTCATTATTATTATTGGTGATAGCAGTAGTGATTTGTGTTGCACCTTAGTTACTGGACTGTTCTTAACTCAACCTGTGGGAGTTGCAATCATTTGATTCTTCTCCCCATTTCTGCCCCCCCCCTTTGAAGTGAGGGGGGAAGAAAGAGGGGGGAGTGAGTGAGCAGACTGCATGATCTATGACTTAAACCACTACACCCACTTGCTACTCATTCTGTCTCAACAATATTAAATTCCAGTCTCCAGGAAGTGGACCTTATCACAGCAGAGTCTTCTCTGCAGTCCAGTAAAAGACAGAAGAGGGAAGCTGTTAATTACTATTACCTACCACTGAAGAGGTGTCTTCTGATTTTTGCTGTTCTGATGTTCAGAAATATTATTTTAATTTTTAACAATTTTTCATGGCTGATTATTTTGCCTGTTAGTTCTTAAATCAGCAATGCCTTTTATATTATAAAGATAATGGTTTCTAGCTTATTCATAGATAAATTAATGCTCTTGTTTTCATTCAGCACTTCCAAAAAAGTCAAGCCTTTCTGTACAAGCTAAGTTGCCTGTTTGATATCTTTCTGGAAATAAAGCTTGTGTTGACATCAGTCACAGATACTCCCTAAGTAGACTCCTCTACAAACACTGATCCTCACTGCTAAGGTCAATGGCACATTGTACTGTGTAAAGTGAGCATCTGTGAGCAACGATGAGCAGCTGAGAGCTGCGCTTGTAGGTTACATTAGGCTGCGTTCACATGTCTGTGTTACTTCTGTATGTGAGCTAGCTTTTGTGGAACTAGTCTGGATATATATTTACCAAATATTCTTCTGCTTCAAGCATTAGAACTAGCTTATGTGAACAGACGTGGGTGCCTTTCAGTATCCTCAAACTCCTCTTCATTTCTTGAGTACTCTGAAGACATAACTTTCTTCGCTCTCTTCTGTTGAACCAAGTGAGACAAAATGCAACTGTCCAGTTAAAGGGTAATTAAATCTGTCTTTTCTCCCAGGGAAAAAGTGGCCACCATACAGTGAAAGCACTCTGCATTTTCCTGTATTGTGAGCACATTATCCTTCCTTGCTGGTAATACCTAAACCATTATTTTCTTTGTTACATTTTTTTGCTTAGATGTATTGATGAAAAAACATATTACTAAATGCCTATAGATCCTGTAATACTATAGCAACAGCATCTGTATTACAGTATTCCAAAAAATAATCATCACAACAAGCTCATGGCATAATTCTTGAGTTCAGATATACAATCAACAGGATGACCAGCAGGGTTTCTGTTTGGCTCTTGTTTTACTAATGTGTTTATTTTTTAAGGCTTTCTTCTTTTCACTGACTGATATTCCAAAGTCAGTATATACTTTATCTTAACAAGAGAAAATATAGATTCATGCAATAAACAAAACTTGTCTAAAATAATGAATTATATAGATTTCCTATATTTCTGATATGTATGAAGAAAATTGCTCTATGCACACAATTCAAAATGCTTCATCTATTTTCAGCATACAGTTAAACATAATGATTCCTGATTGCATAATGGCTTTCAGTTAACTGAATTTGTGCCAGCAGAATAGGTAATACTCAGAGCTCTTGCTTCACTGTGAGAAAACAAAGCAGTAATCAAATTATCCTCATAATGACAATCACTGCTCTTCATTGATGTCCCTTTTGACTGGGGCATTATTATTGGATATACTAATAATATCTTCTGGTTAGCTAGTTGGGAGAGTATGAAACCTGAGTCATATGCAAATTAATTTTTGTTTTGTGGTTTGCTTTGTGTTGAGGTGGTGTTGATGTAGGTCTTGACACTGATGAACTGGGACCACAGGTTCTTGGCCAAGGAAGAGAAGCAGAGCTCTCCTTCCTTCATAATTCAAAAGAATCAGTAATTAGCTGAAAACCTTAGGTATCTTCATAACTGTTTACAGGCAGTTGATGACTGCCATTCCCTTTGTTGCTCATCAAGAATATGTTAAGATACCTATCTTTTTTACTGATCTGCGGTTATAGATCTCCCACTTCAGCTGCCTTTATCTGGTGTCAGTTTGTTCACTTTGCTCTATGGAAAACATTTTAAATGAGAAAGGAAAATGTGCCTAATTTTCAGCATGATTTTTCCACTGTTACAGAAAATGAAGTCTAAGTGGTTTTCATTAGTCGCTGGTGCTACTTTGACTACTTAAGGAAAAAAATTATTTGATCTAGAAATCATAGCAAAGAAAAAGTAATGTTAAGCTGGATGGGAAGGTAGTAGAAGAGAGATTTGATTTATTTCATGTATTTACAGAAAATTTAAAAGAATTACATGTAAGTAAACAGGAATATTTAGAAATTGTATTTCAAAACTCCAGATTACTTTTAATGAAGATTGCAAGTTTAACACAATTAAATTATTAATATTTTTGACAAAAAATGTGAATTTATGCTTTCAAAAACTATAAACCATCCCCTACAACTAAAATAAACTTGATTATCCTGTATGAGCAGATTATATTCTTATATTTACCAGTCTCTGAGATTTCCCAGTCCTGTTTGTTTCTTTCCTCCATACACTAAAAAAAAAAATGTTGATTTTACTTTCCTGTTTAAATTAAAGTGAGAAACTGACATCTTATAGTTTTAGTAAAATTCTTCAGTATTACAAAGATTACTAGACATCCATTCCTGTTTTGATTCAATTTTTCTTCTGTGCATAAAACCTAAACATTGTGGCATTGCATTAATTATAAAATTAAGCAGAAAACTGTGCATAACCCTCCATCAGTAGAAAGTGACAAGTGCTAGGTCCTACACCTGGGTCAGAGCAAGCCCAGGCACACCTAGAGGCTGGGCAGAGAAGAGATTCTAAGCATGCCTGCGGAGAAGGACTTGGGGGTGTTGGTTGATGAGAAAATGAACACGAGCTGGCTGCAGTGTGCGATTGCAGCCCAGAAAGCTAACGGTATCCTGGGCTGCATCAAAAGGACCATGACCGGTAGGTAGAACGAGGTAATCCTGCCCCTCTACTCTGCTCTTGTGAGGCCTCACTTGAAGTACTGTGTTCAGTTCTGGTGTCCTCAACATGAGGAGGGCATGGAAGTGTTGGAACAAGTCCAGAGGAGGTCCATGAGAAGGATCAGGGGAACGGGGCACCTCCTGTATGATGTCAGGCTGAGAAGGTTGAGACTGTTCAGCCTGGAGAAGAGAAGGCTGCGTGGAGACCTCATAGCAGCCTTCCAGTATCTGAAGGAGGCCTATAGGGATGCTGGAGATGGACTCTTCATGAGGGACTGTACTGAGAAGACAAGGGGTAAGAGGTTCAAACTTAAACAAGGGAAGTCTAGATTGGGTATGAGGAAGAAATTCTTTACTGTAAGGGTGTTGAGGCACTGGAATGGGTTGCGCAGGGAAGTTGTGAATGCTCCATTCCTGGCAGTATTCAAGACCAGGATGGACAGAACTTTGGATGGCATAGTTTAGTGGGAGGTGTCCCTGCCCATCGCAGGGGAGGCTGGAACTAGAACTAGATGATCTTAAGGTCCTTTCCAACCCTAACTATTCTATGATTCTATGATCTTAAGGCCCTTTCCAACCCTAACTATTCTATGATTCTGTGATTCTATAAGGTATATAAACTCAGAATAGAACTTGCTTAAGAACTGCTATTTGGCTAACACTTTGCATAAGGGGTTGTCTCTGCTACCCAAAAAAGAAGCATTATGCAGAGTGGCAATGTTTTTCAGTCGCCTTCTGCAGTCACTGAACCAGGTTCATGATTCTAAACTCAAGAACCCGATTTTAAACTGGAGAAAAAAGTAATGTTAAATCTATTTTAATTACTTTAGGGCTAAAGTACAACCAAGCCATCAGACTGAGTAGCATCTGTGTCTCCATGAATGAATCTGTAATGTCTTGAGTGACTAAATGTTTCCATCTGCTACTGCTCCTTAATCAAGAATTATTTTTTTCAACAGATATTCAAGTACTTTATTTTAACATGTGCTTGTTAAAGTACTATATCCTCCAACTCCATCTTCAAACCTTAATTTTTAAACATTTCATCCTATCCCAAAATGTTATTTGATTTGCTAAGATTGTTTAAATTATTATCTCCTCTACTCAATTTACTTCAGATACAGAGAAGATGAATTCATGCAAAAATGTCTAAGTAACATGATTTTGATTTTTCATTATTATTCTGGATTGGCAGCTAACAATTATGAAGTAGAAATTAATTTTATGTTCTTTTTTGTTATGCAAACCAGTCTAACTAAACTAAATGAGCAGTATAAAAAGCCATAAAACTGTAAGCAAATGTGAAATGATGGGGAAAAAGGTTTTCACTCTTTTAGGCAATAGTGAGTGTACTTGGGCGGGAGCGAGGGACACCTGTGTACACACTTCTCTCAAGCAATATTGCCCTGAAGAATTTTGTCAAGTCTTTCACTTGCAAGATGCTAGCGATCTTCATGCACTCCTGGACAAGTTAATGAGCAGGGTATACCGTACACAGCTCCAACAGATGGGATCCAGAATTCATCCCACTGATGGTTAGGTCACAGTGGCAGAATAAAGGTGTGATGTGGGCTGAGATTATGCTCAATAGGACAAGCACTTCAAATCCATCTCTAAACTCAGGATTATTCAATAAAAGCAAGGAGGAAGAAGAATAATTTCAGGTTTGTTCTTTCAACTCCTGCCTGACGCTTTAACAGTACTTCTATGTAAATGACCTCCACTGTGTCTCCTGGAAGAGTCCAAGGATGAATTTCTGTACAGGCATTTACACAGTCTGTGTTTTTCCCTCCTGCAGGATTCAGGATAATATAGAATAATACAGGTAAATGAATACAAAGTAGGTAAGTGAAATCAAGATATCTTCGTAAAAAAATAGCTTCTGGGAGATTATCAGTTCTCATGATTTACTGTCTTGGGAGCAGCTCTGAAAGGTCAGAGTTGCAGCTTTGATCTGTCCTATTGACTAAACTTTGTCAGTTACCTAAAAGATGTAAAATGCTTAATGTGGTCATCTGGAAGAGACATTACCTCAGTGATGGACACTGGAGCCTGTAATTAATGGGATCTTTGGTGAATCACCTTTTCCCATTCAACTGCAAGTCTCAGATAAAATTAAAAGCAAGGCTAGGCTACAGTGCTAAAAAAAAAAATTGTATTCTTTGGCCCTGAGGCCAAGTGACAGTATATGGCTCACTTCTACCCACCTAAACAATTCTCTATGGAAAGACTGGCTGCAGTCATACTGTCCTATTGAGACTAGTGCTGGTCACGCAATCTCTCTTGAACTGTGGCTCACACTGTTTTAAATAGGCTATAACAATACTAAAACTCTAAACCAAGACAGCAGGCATGCTAATAATTATCCAATATATCACGTCATTGCTGAAAATTATCCTCTATCTTTATCAAAGGATTGTAGAAGAATCCAGTTATTTAAGAGATGCCTCTCAAAAACTCCACTTTTTTTTCCTATCACAAATGCACTATGATTTTCTGATTGAGAATTGCAGAGCACCTGCAAAAAGATTTTTTTCACTTTTAGCTGTTAGCTTTGCAGAATAAGTAAAAGACAAGCAGAAGATAAAAAGGGCAGAGATGGAGGAGCAGACAAGAGCTCACTCTCTGAAGGGGATTAGGGGGTCAAGGAGTAGGCTCAGTGCCCTCTTGCCTGTGGGGTAGGAGGGGGAACAGTGGTTGGGAGCATTATTGCCTAAGACTGCCTCTTGGTCACTGATTTTCTAGCCTGGAATAGAAAAAGAACAATTTTTTTTTTCTCACAAAGTGGAATTTTTCTGGAAATCTACTCCATTTAAATGCACTCACTTGGTGGTAGAACATCTCATTTCATAGCCAGCCATTGTTGCACATGCAACCCAAACAGAAATGTATACCTCTACATGTTCCTTAAAGGTTTGCTTAGGTCCTACAGAAAGACTGAAACAATATCCCCTGAGCTTTTGTATCTCTTCTGCAGCTTCATTATGAGCTGCATTTTTAATTTTAGCTCATACATTTCCTCACCCAAGCTACTGCATTTTCCAGTACTTCAGGAGTCTGACAACCGGAAGGCAAGCTAACATTTCAACTGAATTTTGTGATTTATGGAAGGAATATTCTTTTTTTTTTTTTTTTTTTTTTATTTTTACTATTAAATTATTTGTTTCTCAAAAATATTTTAAAATGCCTAAGAAAAACCATCTTCAGAATAAAATGACCTTTCTGAGACAAAATGGAGTACTGCATGCCTCATTTCTGAATGGTATGACAGGAAAATGAAAAGATGAGATATAATTTCTTCACCTTTAATGGTCCAAGTAATAGTAGGACACATGATGAAAATACGAATAATGTTTTCCCAGAGGCCATTTCCCTTTGATGCATTGTGCTCTCTTTTCCTTTAAGAAACGTTAAGTTGTCTTTACGTGGAAAATTCAAAGTATTGACAGTAAAGCTTAAGTTACTCTTCAACAAATTGCAATTTAACCTTCAAGTGCTGTTTATTCCGGTGTTTAATAATTAAAAAAAATAAAAAGGTAACAATTGAAAAAAATGAAATGGAAACATTAAAAAAATTTTTTTGTACATTTACTCCTAGAGAACCTTGTGATTATTAGGGAAGAGAGAAACAGAACTAAAAGTATTATGGAAATAATGTGACAGACAATTTAAAATGATCCTGTTTAATAGGCTAACAGGTTACTATACAAATATGTTATTGAAATTCATTTACTCAGAGTATGTTATACAATAACTAAAAATTTAATTTTAGAGTTTTCTTACTGAGAAAAATGTTATTTCTGGAAAATCCTAATCATCTTGCCATATTATATTTGCTATCATTTATGCATATATTTTCTCAACCTAAACTCAATATGATTTCAATATTGTGTCAGAGCTGCCTTTTCTTGCCTACACAGATAATGTTGGACTCTAAAACTGATTTTTCCCTGATCCCATGAATAGTTAGCTATATAAAAAGAAATTGCATCAGAAGAAAACAAATAATGACATTTCCATCAGGGCATGAATGAGTCTAGTCTTGCATATTTTGTCATTTGCCTACCCTAAGACATGTAGTGTGTTGAATTTGGGTATTCTTCACTGTGTGTGAAGAGCTTCAGACTTTGCTGGTGGGCCTGGGGCTTACTTCCATATAAACTTCGAGGAAATTTAGTATCAGTGTTTTCAGACATGAGCTTGTTTCCTGGAAAATTTCTAACCAGTTCTGCAGCTGAATTGGCTTCAGCTGCTTCTCACACAACCCAGTGGTACATTTCATTTGAAGTGTCCAGAAAAACAGGCTTAGCAAAGTAAAATGTTCCTTTCCCTGGCAGCTGCTATGCTCTGACAGTCTATTTTATTAACATTTTTTCTTTTTTTACTCCTATCTCTTTAGAGATGAAATTCACAATCAGTAAAAAAAAAAAGACACAATTCCTGTTACACTGACGGTCCAGTGATTTTCATGGTGTTCATGACACTGCTACAATGCAGACCACAGGCAGCAAAGGCAGAGATTCATCTTTTCCTGTAGAATGTCTAAATCTGCTCAAGTACTTGATCTGTGCAAAGAAAATATTAATCTTTATGAAATACAAATAAGTATCCTTTGTTATTTTCTTCCCCATAGAAAACATAGGGCAATTTAAGGAACAAAAGAAGGCAATTCTTCAAGCAAGCCACAATGGACACACTGGGAATGAGAACAAGAAGTAATGTAAGACTCTTACGGATGCTGATATACTTCGTAATATCTACAGCCACCACTGACATGTAAAGATGCCTCTTTACACTCCTGGTGTGGAAAGCAGACAGCTCTCAGACAATAGCCAGCTTCTTTGAGATACAGCTTTCAGTTAAACCTTCCATTCTGCATGTTGGTATCTGATAAGGCATGTAGTTTATGCTTTCCTAAATAGCCCTGACTCTTTCCATGTATGAATATAATAATATTCTAGAGTAATGTATTTAATCTTTGATTTCAAAGACTATACACCTAGTTTTCCTTTTATATAAGCTGTAGGTAATATTAATCTTACAAAAGCAATGTTGTTAAGCATGCAAAATCCACATATAAAATTGATATATTTTTACTATGCCACTGCTGACTTGTTTAATTTTGGACGCACGCGTTCAGTTTTAGGTGCATCAGTGCTGCCCACTAGCGGACAACTGAAACCCCTGTCAGTACCTCATTTCTGAACAGATGTTGATTATTAATCACATTTATTTGGCCAGACAATTTTAAGTAAATGTAATTCTTATGTTTTCGTATTTTAAATCAACTCATCACTGGTTTGCTTTTTTTTTTTTTCCTTTAAACAGATTTCAAACTGAAAGGGCTGTAGAAGAATTAAGCTGTGGGCTTGAAAGCGTCACTAAATTTTTATTGAGGTCATAATTCTTAAAAATAAACAATTAATTGTTTAAACCAAGAAAAATTTTCTTTTAATAAAATTCAAGACAAGGACCCACTAAAAACGTTTGTAATAATTGATCTGATTATGGTGCATCATCAAGTACCATTGCTTCTCCAGAGCATTCAGCAACTGGAAAAAAAAAAAGGTTCACATGGTAACATATCAACAGATAAGATGCAACAAGGAAAATACAAGGAGGTACATAACAGTTTTATATTCCTTCCTTTCCTCTGTGACTGACTGCAGAGTTTTAATCTCTCTGCCTGGCAGCCAGGCAGATTTCAAATAGCTCTTACAGGGCTGTTGCTGGAATCCAGATTCCAATTTGCCCTCTTGCTATGCTTATTCCATGACATCAAAACCAGTTTTTTAATGCAGTTGCATCCTCCTGCTGTTTCTATTTAACCTATGGTTGACTAAAGTCACCTGAACTCAACCTCTAACTAGACCTAAACTGCCCTGAAAAAATAGAGTAAATCTGTAGGAGGGTATCTGTATGTTGTAAACACTTCTGAGTTTTGGCTTTATCTATATTTTTTTTTTTTCCAAAGTAATAACCACCCAAAACTTGCTGAGTGCAAGGTGAGCTGCTAATCAGTTCTCCATGCCCTGTTGCTGTCCATGATGTGCACTCAGAACTGCTGTTGATTTTGCTCTGAGAAATTTGAGATTCTGCAGGCCTTGCAATACCTTCTATTACATCTCTTCACCCTTCATTATCTATTAAGAACGACTGCTTGTAAAAAGGCAAGCATGTAGAAATTATTAGCAAATAGGAGTCTCAAGGCATATGATGTTAATTTAATAATGCTACACAATATATTACAGCTGCTCATTTGAGAGCAGTCAGAAGTAGCTTCACCAGTCTCAACAGCACAATCCTTAGCAACCTCTACAATTTTTTTTGCAGAGATATTGTTTTGTGACTCAACAAGGGTTCAACATATCAAGATATATTACCTCAATTAAGCAGCATATTAAAAAACAATGCCAGGACAATTTCAAATAATTATACTTTTAACTGGGGGACTGATCATTACTTGATTACATGATGCTGATGTTTACTTGTTGTGTAACTTACTTACAGCTGGCAGTGAGATGAATTAGCCGGTGAATAATTATCCCCTATGAGTAAGTGGCAAAACTGTGGTAACTTTAGTGATATGGACAATGTGGCTCAGCATTATTAATAGCTGTGATGGACAGACACATACTTGGCTTGCTCAGCAATTTCAATGCCTCTCCTTTCCCTGCACTGACTACCTCCAGCTTTCCATCTGCCATATCGGATGTTTGCAAGAGTGCCACACAAACATTCAAACCTTCATCTTCTTTCAAGCCTTTATCATGAAATTTACTCATCGACGTCTTCTTCTGAGCTTCTTAGGACAAAAATGCAATGGGAAAATGACAATTCAAATTGCACTCAGCATGCGCTTGTTACTATGTTAGAAGTGTAGGAACTTGGAACATGGGGCAGGACCTTCTGATTCAGAGAGCTAATCTTCAGTAGCCATTGTGAACTGTAAGGAACAGAAGGAACATCCCTTTTTGTAGTTTATGGTAATGCAGGTGGCATTGTCCAGCTTTGCTCTTTGAACACATTCTCTATCTTTGGATTTGTTTTTTAAGTCCAGACTTTTCTCAGTATTTCTACAGGTCATAAAACATACTAAGCCATTTTCATTAATAATCAGAGGGCCGCTTCACAGCAGCCCTGCGAAGGCTGCTTCTAATGCATAGCCTTAAGGAGATGTAAAAAGTTAAGTAGAATTGTTCATGGTGGATTCTCATCCTCCCTCACTTCCATGAGTTTTTCCATTCAACTGTTTGAGAAAATGAAGCTGTGTGAAAGATTTAAAACTATAAAAATAGCCAGGACATGCTAATGATCATTAAATGAAAAAGTCAGGTTCTATTCATAGATTTTTCAGTATCGACTTTGGATGAATCATTCAATTTCTTCTGGTCATTCTTATTCTAGGAAGGTCAGCATAGTTCCTTAAACTTTGCCTATAGCAACTCAAACCTAATTTCTGAAAAGTTCTACAGAAATTAGTAGAGTAAAATTGCTGTGAAAATACTGGCACAATCTTTGGCTGAAGGGTATTTCCATATATCATTGCTTCTGAAGCAGCTGCTGAAAGTCTTGGGCTTGTACAGCATTCGCTTAAAACCTTGCTAGTTGACATAGGCAATCTAATTTTTTATTGATATTGAACATCTCCTATTTTCCCCTCTTTCACAAGTTGGCCAGACAATTCTCCTTGTTGGTACACCTTGAACTCATTGATCTTTGTTAATCTGGATAGAGATGAAAATACAATGTACAGGCTGCTACAGCTGGTGATTTATCATTGAATGAAGAAGCGTATGTCTGTGTCTATTGACTATCTTTGCTTGTGTTGATGATAGGATGTTGTGACCTAAATGCAGATTTCTGTGGGATGCTTTTCAAACATTACACTCTTCTTTTTTTCTTTTACTCTGACAAGAATACATTTCTGAACAACTGTTTTTATTGTAACAGGAACATTGAATTACAACTGTTTATAAGTATTGGTTAAGTATAAGAACTTTTTATAACTGCTCTGTCATAGTCATAATAAAGTGTTTTCCTGGTTGCTCAACAGAAAAACAAAATTTCTGGCAATTTTTTTTCCTCCTGCAAGTAAAAAAATTTTGATTTTCTTGAAACATCATTTCTCACTGGAAAGTAGTCTCATGGGAAAATTTCTAACTTTTCACTTAGGCAGAATAACATTGCTGAATCATTGTGACCAGGTGAATAATTCATAAGAAGTATAATTCATAAAAAGTATATGCTTGGTCAGAGTGGTTATTTTTATTCCACTGGGATTTTATTAGATTCTGAATGTAAGATGTTGAGAATATGGGTGAATAATATTTTTCAGCGACTTAAACATTTTAATAAAGTCTAGTCTTATCCTGCTCTGAAAAGCCTTACGGTACTTTGACTGCTGTCTGACACCTCCTTGAGATTCTGTAAAGAAAATAAAATATAAAACTGCTCTAACTAACTACTTTATCTACTCTAACAGGTTCTGACAGTCTGCATAGCTTTGCACTGTGGAGGCTTGGGGTAGAGAAGGCCTGCTTTCCTAAATCTCGCACATTTTTCATCTGGTTGCTGATATTAAGGAAGACAGAGTGTTGCATGTGAAATCTGCTTTTTAAGCTTTCATACAGTATTGTAGAATGTGACACAACTAGAGTATCTACCATGCTCTTGAGGTTACTCCACCTCTATTCCTCTATCCTGTGATGCCAAACTGAATCAGTACAGCCTGACAAAAAAAAGGGCCATAGTAGAAGTTAAAATTACTCTTTCAGAAGATGAAAAATAATTGGAGCTGGAGGGAAAGCTTCCTCAGACTAAAGGACATAAACCATTGTTTAGGAAAGCATTTATAAGACAAAGTTCCAGGTACTGCACTGGTGATCTGGACCTACTAAACTCACTCCACATCTTTCATATCTGCTGGGCTAGCCAAGTGTTTACAAATAGCATGGGCAATGACAGATTTCCATGCTGACATTCTGAACTATATTATATAGTGCAATACAGCACAAAAACATGTAAGCAACAACGAGCAGCAAAAGAGGTTAAGCATATCCTATGAGTTCATTATGATATCATTCATGACGCTCATAATGATAAACTAAATGTTAATGTATATCTATTTTGAGGAAAAAATGCCATAAACCATATTAAACTGATACAAATATATAGTCACATACTTATATATGTCAGAAGTGTTTATTTTTTAAAACATTTGCAATGAAGAGTGTACTAAGCTGTACAGGGTAGGTTGTGCCTGATTAATTTCATGGATTGCACTGTATAAGGAAGGCATCATTTACTTGCAGAACTCAATATTGTAATAAAACTCTCACTACTTTCTTGATTAAAGCCATTTTATTGGCTTGTGTAGATTGTTTTCTAGGGTTCTTCAATATTTCAGTGAAACTTTCTGGCATAGATATGGTTTCCTTAAGGGAAATGTTTAGACAAAGAAAAGACCATATTGAAGTCAAATGTGTTTAAGACGAAACTTCTGAGGCAACATGCCTTCTGATCTGCTGCCTGCTAATAACAATAGAATCTGTTATTATCAGGAAGGGTTTTTTTTGTACTTTTAAATGAACTAGAAAATTGCAGTACAAAAAAAACTTCAATATTCCAAGAACTGTAATGGAAGAGGCATCTACTGTCTAGGTTTGCCTTCTGTTTTCTATTTCTCTTCTACTTCCCCAGCTTATGCAGAGATTCATTAGGACTGGATTAATCATCTTTTGTGAAAACTGATTTGGAATCATTGAATGAGATGTTGAAAAGCTCTTACATTGTACGAGTGAAATCAAGCACTTCCAGAGTATAAACCCTCTGAATCTTTACACAAAAAAGCACACAATGAGATTGCCTTCCCAAGTCTGATCTCTCTTCATGGAACAAGAAGGGAAAACACAATGACTGAATTAAATCTAACTTCTGGAAGCTTAAATTAGGGTAAGTATGCTCCACTGTTTGATCCAACAGCTTTTTATAATATATTTCAGATTAGGTCTACAGGATCTTTCTTCTTACTACATGCTCCCATCTTATGGGATAATCTTTTATTGATGTTTCCATTTGCACAAATTCAGGTAATATTTGCCTTCATTGATAATCCAGTGTAGCTGCTTGCTCTGATCAGGTTTTTAACTTGGTGTCTCTGGAAATGAGACAAGCTGAAAATATGTATTTTAATGCCATAGACAGATTTTATTCTGGAAACGCTGAAAACATCAATCTATGTGACTTGAAATAAACCCAGGATATAACCCCAAATGTGTTATGCATCCTCATTTCTATATTTTGGTGAAACTGAGTTTACTTCTGATATGAAGAATCTGCCTGATAACCCATCTGGTAGACTTTTCTTTTCTTGGTCTCAATTGAAACATTAGTTCTTGTGCTCATTCCATGTTATAATGGCTTTGGAGATGTGCTGTAAGCAGCAACTTGTGATCATACTTCTCTCACTAAAAACTGGAAATATTTTATGAGATACATTTATGCCCCCTCCCACCTGCCCTTCCTTACAACACACACCTTTTCTATGGCTTTGGGTTGCTCTGCCTCTGGTTTAAAATCAAAGGCATTGCTTATCAATTCTTTGCCTTCTTGAAGCATTCCTCATTGCTGTCTACTCTCACTTTCCCAGTAGGATGGTGGGTGGAAGTAGAAAATGCACAGATTTTGTTGCAGAAGAGTTGATTTGGATGTATTTCATTCTCTGCACCCACCAAAACCCAGAAAACCTGTAATCTCTTTACATTCTGGCAGATTAGATTGCAGGCTGCTGCTAGCTTGAAAAAGTAGAGTACAGTTTTTTTTCTTACATATTTTCTCTGGGAGAAACAGCTTTTTATTTCTTTTTGCTTTTGCTTAAATTGAAGGGAGTCATAGCATAGGATGCTGGTTTACAGGTTCTTTGTATGACCCCAGAACTGTAACTCCTTTGTCAGATAAGTAGCTGGGAGAAAGCAATGAAACAAAGCACACTACATTTGACCCTGCTTTGCTATTCATATAGTAAAATATGCATATTCATATAGCAAAGCTCTCTTTCTGTGTTTGAGTGTACATATGTGTGAGTTATGTGTTTTTCTAGGCAGAGACCAAAAAAATAGATTCAGCATCTCTGTATCCAATACCTAAGACTTCAAAAGAAAAAATGCTAAGTGGTTGGTAGTTCAAAAGCCTAAAATTGCCTATAGTAGTGAAATCCTTATGGAAACTCAGTGACGGGAGACCACTATGGAGATTGCAGTCGAAAAAAGAAAGTTTTCTGTGTGTATGTGTGATACACATAAATTTGGAGGCAAAATTTATGTATACAGAAAAATGTGGTGTAAAATCAGTTCTACTACAAAGAGGATAGAGTGGAAAATTCTCAGAGCACTTTGTAGCTGCTTCACCAAATGTTCATGTGTGGAAGATAATGAACTCAAAGATGAAGTCATCTTTTTTTCTCAGTGTTTCTTATGGGGAGTGAAAAGCAATGTAGATCAGGATGCTATTTCTTCAGGTAATACCACCAAGGTTGGACTGGATATGATGATTTATGGAATTGTTAGTAACCCTGTGTGATTCAGATTTGCCCTTATGTTTTTTTCCCTCTTCTTTTTTTCTTTCCATGGCCTGTCAATCAATCTTTTCACACATACAGTCAGGTGAAACTAAGGCACTAAGGATACTTGTACTAGAAAAGAACGGACTGTATACTATCAAAAGACTGAATATCACCCTTTCAATTAACATGACTTATGAGAGCTGAAACTAAAACAATGCAGCTGTAGTTATTGTAAGTTTTTTTTTTATTTATTTATTTTTATACACTTTTATTTTGTCTCTTTCCTATTTTCCTTGTTAACTTTGATAAATTTCTCAAAAAACAGTAAAATCACATGGAAAGTCCTGGAGATCCAAACCTGCTCATGAAGCTATTATCTTCTCCATTCTTAATACATTAATGCTTTCAGGTGATAATAAAATAAGAAAGCTCTTTATAGACAGGATAAAGTACAGGAGAAGGTACAAGATAGTTATTATTTTGGGTACAACCCCATTGAAAGATAAGTGTTGCTAAACCATCAGGCATACATTGATAAAAACAGATACTGTTGATTTGTTTTTAAAACTACTCATTTTTTAAATTATCATATCTAGAATTATTTTTTACTTTGAGAAGCCATGCTCATGTAGGAGCACTGCCTCCACTAACAGTATGCTGCAAAGCAGCGCAAGTTTTCAGTGGCTGTTTTTCTGGCAAAGCCAACCTTAAAGAACATTAGGCTTTTTCAGGCTTTACCTTGGCAAGATACCCTTCAGTCCACAGCCTGGAAGCTTGGCTTCCAGCCCTATATCTCCAAGCCTTAAAGTTTTTAATTAATTAAATTGGATATTCCAAACCAAGACCTTGAAATCCTAAATGTCTGAAACTCAATGTCTAAGGAGTGATTAACTACGAAGTGATTCACACTAAGGAAGCTATGGTTTGGAATTGCTTAAGGAAGTTGATTAAGCATAAGATTTCAGTGCTGTTTTAGATTTAGATTTTTTAGGTTTTCCTATGGAGCTGGCAGATAAAGTATAGGATCTATGGGAAACCCCTTCTTTTTCTTCTGGACCAACATTGCTAAGAGCAATTTCATACAGCACCTAAAATGGCACTATAGCATCCAAGCAGATGAAATGTCAGTAAAGCCAGTAGACTTTAGACAGGAAGACAGCTGATCAGCTCATAGCAGCAGGATCTGATTGCCTAAACATCAATGCCACTTAATGCGCCCTAGCATGCCTCAGGATTTGTAGCTATGACGCAAGGTGTTTGGAAGACCTGTGCAGTTCTGAAACAGCCTCTGGGGTCCAAGAGCAATACACTAGCACATGTCAGGTAACACTGGAATTCCAGGGAATTCTTGAGTTACCTACTTCAGAGGTAATCTCTTCCTCTGTTCACCAAAGTCTAAACACTCTAACTTTGGTGTCGCAATCTGTAGGTATCATATACCTCTCTTGGACCTGGTCCCATTTTTCCTGCTTTGTACATGGCTGTTCCTGCAATCAGGGAATCCACAGTGTCTTAGATAGCTTTCCAAAGTTTGTACCTGCTGGAATTATTATTGTACCTGTCGGTATGATTGTGATTAATTGCTTGATAAAGATCTAGAAGCCCTAACTATTTCATTTCAGTGGAGTTGTTCTGAGCCTGAGAAAGTTAATGTTTGCTATGAGAAGGCCTGAATCTATCTACTCATTTTCCTTCAGCCTTTTTGAACACACAGAAATTAAAATTATTTCCTTTTAGAGCAATTTAGTGTCAGCACTTGACTATAAGGAGTCAAGATGTTCAAACATGCTGCACCTGTTTAAAATGTTGCCTTTTTTGTTGCTGATCATAAAAAATTTTAGGAAAATTTCCTATGCATTTTTGGACTTTGTTACTTCCTTGCCTAAAAATATCAAAGCATAAAGCAAAGATAAAATAAAACAAACTACACAATCACCAGCAGTCCCAGCTGGCAGAAAATAATTATTTTCTACTTCCACAGAAGAATTTTGATCAAAAAATAGACTTTTAGCAAGCCTAGTTTAGTGTATTAGTGGAACAAAATTACAGGAATGTTTGATGACATTTATGATACATTGTTGCACCTGATTTTAACACAGAAGTACTTTTGACTGACATGATTGAAATAGAATTTTGCAATAGTTTGAATATGTCTGACAAATATTTTAACTACAATTTTAGATTTTAATTCTCTCATTCAAGTAGAACTAAGAAAGGTTCATACACATACCACTGTATCACAACATCTAGAATAGCTGTCCTTACAAAATTAAACAGATGTTTTGAGGGGTTTTCGGCTTGTTTTTTAATTTTGTTTCACAAAATAGATACAATAGAGTTGCCCACATAACCATACAGTTATCTGCATTATGAAAAAACTTGTTTAGTTTTAGGGGGTTCCTATGATGTGATAATGGAGATTTTTTTCTCATGTTGATGCTGTAACACTCACTAAAATATATTAGCTCATTATTATCTTTTCACACATTAATATGGGAGCTTTGAGTTGGGCAGATTTTAAACAGTAATATTTTAGTAAGTTTAATCCTGTCCAAATTGCAAAGCCTCAAATCATGCAGAAGAAGCTAAACAGCTACAGGTTGGGTGGAGGACTGATTCAGAGCAGCCCTGTGGAGAGGAACTTGGGGATATTCTTTGCTATGAGGGTGGTGAGGCACTGGAACAGGCTGCCCAAGGAAGTGGTAAATGCTCCATCCTTGGCAGTGTT
>JASSUY010052396.1:0-19200 GCA_032466535.1 Forpus xanthops | reverse complement strand
CTTCCCTGGACAACCCATTCCAGTGCCTCACCACCCTTACAGTAAAGAATTTCTTCCTCAGATCCAATCTAAACTTTTCTTAAGTTTGAATCCATTACCCCTTGTCCTCTCACTACAGTCCTTCATGAAGAGTTTCTCCCCAGCATCCTTATAGGCCCCCTTCAGATACTGTAAGGCTGTTATGAGGTCTCCACGCAGCCTTCTCTTCTCCAGGCTGAACATATTATAATATATATGATAAAATATAATATTATCATATAATATAGAATTGTATTAATGTATTAGTGTGTAAATAAGTATATAAATATGATTGTATTAATATATATTTTGAAATATATAATATATGACAATTATCATATTGTATAATAAATAACGTGCAGTATGTGTAATTATAATATTTTAAACAGACATATTTTAATATCTAATATATTAAAAAATTAATATAGGAATGTATTCAGATACATTTATATGTAATATTGCATACTATGCATAATTATGTAACTTTTACATATGTGATAAATTATAGTATATCTATAACATATGTTATAGAAAAACATGCTCGTTATATTTAAACATGTATAACTTGTAATATATGTTTACAACATATATAGAACATATGTTCTATTCCAGTATAATATATGCTATAATATGTAACAGCTACTATATTATTACATTTTTATAAATTATTTATAATATCTATATTAATATATTAAATATATTTATATCTACTGTTAATATATAATCACATAGACATATAATAAATCTTATATATAATATAAGCTATAATATATAAATATCAGACATCAAGATATCAAATATTCATAGATGATACATTAAATTTTCATATTAATGAATTTGTAATATATGTATACTATATAATGTATTCTCTAGCAATACATAGTACATAAATATATTGATATCTATTGATGTCAGTAAGTGTTAATGTAATATATACTATATATTAATGAATATATAGTAATGTAATATATATTGTGAAATATATATTATATCATACATATCAAATATATGGTATTATATTATATATCTTACACATATAATATACACACACACATATATATACGTATTTTATATATATCTAAAACCAAACCAAAAAGCCAACAAAAATCTAAACCAAAACACCTCCCTGAAGTAACAATAGCTAATTCAAAGTACTTCTAGGAAACTGTATGTATAAAAAATGCAGTATGTTTAATCAACATTGCCTTACAGCCACTAGTTAAAACAGGCTGACTTTCACTGTTTCAAAAGGAACTTCAGACTGACATTTCAAAGAGCATTCACTACGCAGAAATAAGGGAACTCTGCACTAGTATGCGGTAGTGTTTCTGAATTCATATTTCTAATGTGCCATAAATGTATTTAGTCAGAAACACAGGTAGTCCATGTAACACAAAAGTAAAAGCCTAGAGGTGATAGTAATAACTTTGAAAGTGTCTTTTAATTCTAGAAAGATGTAGCTGACCCTTTGAAGGAAATAAAAAAGGGAGGATATAATACAGAAATTTGAGCTACTGCCTTTGTAAACAAATTGATAATGTTGCACTAATTAATCTGAAAATATTCCACTTACATACTTCTAGCTGCTTATCTTCTTCATCCCATGAAAATATAGCTGGAAGTATGAGGTACTGCTACGCTAACTTTTAATCAGATCACAGCTTATTAGGTGAAAACAGCTGGTTCTGCCTTAATATTGAAGATTACAGACTTCACTCGGTGCTATTCAAATCCTGTATTGAACTTTAATTCCATTAACATGGCAAAATAGACAGTCGCTAGTAACCTGACTACCAGTGTGCAAAAGTAATAATATTAAAAGTTGAATTTTTGTAGAAAATTCAGCAGAAGTCCAATACATTCTGTGATAAAACTTCAGGAATACTTCCATTTATGCTGTATTTCAGCAACTTGGGAATTTTAGATTCTATATTAATTTAGCTTTATTGTACCCTTATTTTATCAGCATCCTATGCAGTTCTCACTGCACTTTAAACACTGCTTTCCATTTAGGTTTGAGGTCTTTAAAAAGTTCAACAGTTTCATACTGAAGCTTCAGAACTGCTGATGTAAAGTTGTCAGAGATTAACCTGGAATTTGGGATCTAGAGAAGGTTAAGTCATGCCTCCAGTCTCAAGCTCTGTGAGAAAACAATACTACTAAGAATGAACATACCAAAATGATTTTAGCTGTTGATACTTCCATTTTATATAACCCAGCTTCAATATTGCTGTCATCTGGAGATCATTAAGGGCACAACCCAAATTAAACAAGCTTTCCACTGTGGTGGTTGTTTGTGCAACTGATTAGTGACAGCAGCAGTGTGTAGATAAACAGTGGCAGAAACTGCTTGTGTTTTAAGCACTGTTACACTGATCTGCTAAATAAGGCATTTGGCAAAAGTGGTCATTTTCATTTGTCCAAACTAATTCTGTAATTTACTGGACAGTGTTTGTGCTGCCTAACTGGTCAGCTTGAGTGCCTGCCCTTTAAGGTCAGTTAATCCACTGCTTAAAGGGTTCTCATTCCTTCCCCCAAATAACGTTCGTATATGTTATCAGCACTGGTTGGTTGATATTTATAATGCCACAGTAGGTGATGTTAGAAAGTCCAATGAACAGATAACCTCATAGCATTTGCTACCCAAAATTGTATTTACAAAGAATCTTCTGAAATAATTGCTTGGGAAAATGGTACCTATAAAGGGGACTTAGCATCATGAGAAACATAGATTTGTGTCTCCTAAGGTTTTTCCTGAGCAAGAACAGGCTTGATCTAGACAAAACAGGACAACATTTCTCATATGAAAAACAAAGAGGTTGAGGTTATTGGGCAAGTTTTGTTTACAGTTTGAGAAGGCAGGCAGACAGGTGCCAAGCAGCATACTGGGAATGGCATTTCTGAAGCTGGTGTCAATAAAAGCAGAGTCTGAGGATAAAATAGTTAAAAATTAGATTGAAAAGATGAGGCACCTGAACAAGTCCCATTTAAAGAGGAAAAAAATGTATTTATTGTGTATGGTACCTGTCATGGGTTCAGCAGCAGCAGTCATTTTTTCTGTCTACATAAATGCTGTAGGTCTTGGGGAAAAGAAGAAAATATTTATATAAAAAAAAAAAACAGAATACCTAGTTTTAACCAAGCATTCAAACACAAAAGAGGTATCACAAATGCGGAAAATTAGAACATGTAGCTTTTAATGGGAAATGCAGGAGATTTGGCCATTGGACATACAGTACTATCCATGAAAGTAAACATGTAGAAAGTAGGCTCTCGTACCCTCAGAGAAAGAATTGCCTGCAAGAGCAGAATCTCCAGATTAATTGTTCACAGTACTGGCTTCTGGAATGATCTTTTAGCACTGAATTGTAAGATGGCAGCTCAGTGGATCATTCTATGAGAATGAAAATGGATTTCTCAAGAACAGCCAAAACAATGCTGGGAATTATTAGCAAAACCAGTAAGGAATGCAATGTAAAACTAGATGTGTATAGTGCTTTCATATCTGGAATACTGTGTCTTCTTTTGTTCTTGGAAAAAGTGTAGCATAACCAGGAGAGAGACACAGGAGGGCAGTAGGAATTAATAAGGCTATGAGAAAGCTTTCACAGAAGGAACAGACGGATTCTGTGGCCTAGAAAAAGAGAGGACAATGGATTCACAGGTTTCTGTAAAAATCATGGGTGATATGGAATGTATGTACAAAGAATGCCTGGGCACAGTTGCTCATTAAAGTTAAGAGACAATAGCAGATACCAGGTGCCAGGTTATAGACATAAGGAATATAAGCGGTTTTGTAACTGTCTATGCAAATTGTAGCATTGGATGTTGCTCATGCCAAAAGTTTCTGTACGCTCTAAAAGGGGTCACATCAAGTCCTTGACAGAAAATCCTCAAACAGGTCTTAGCAGATGGGGAGGAAGTGCAGCAACTTCCTGCATCAGGGGCTGCAGGTTGCTGGAGACTATTATCAGGGGAAATATAAGTTTGTTTGGAAACTTGAAGGGAGATGGAAAGAAGTTCAGCTCTTTCCTAACACCTAGTACTTAACCACAACACCTGGGAGGAGAAATCCAGAGCTATCAGTAAATACAGTCTTTAATCCTGTACCATAAAAGGTGAATTCAGTTATAACTTAGTTACTAGACAGCTTACTGGTAGTAACTTGGTATGACACTATTCTCCCATACCCTGTTTGTGTAAACATAATTACTTGACTTTAGGTGCAGCAGTCCAAGTAGCAGGAATGTCATGGTACCAGTTAAAGGTACAGTGACACATCTTATTTTCCCTTTTAATGTGGTTATGCTTAAATAAGTACAGGTGCATAAGCGATAGGTTTTATAACTAATACTGTGTAAGCCGCAAAAGAGACAATGCCTGTAACTGACAGTTACACGTAGTTCCAAGCATGTAGATTACCAGATGAAAATGTTGTACCTAAGCACAAAAGATGAAACCTTTCTGAACTTACTGGATCCAAGAAAATTAGTATTTAAAGAAAAAAAATCCACATGTGACATGAGCTTGGAGAGCTAATGGAAGACCCACCAGTGAGTTATCTTTTAAAGACTGTCTCGCGCAGATGGGTTGCTTTTCCAGGCATAAAGGTTCTGTTAGCAGAAAATGAGGCACTGGGAGCCAGCCTATATTGTGACCCCTAGACTGGGGCTGTCCAGGCATTTAATAGCCTGGGGTCAGAGCATAAGGCCAGTCACCATAGATGCCCCTGCTTTTCTTAAAGCTATCTTAAGTTTAAATCACTATTTCCATTTTCATATGCAATGAAAAGCATTCTAAGAGTCCTGCAGCAGAAATGGTAGGTTGTGAACATAGAGAACTTAGAACAGACTGCTTTACTAGCTGCATCCAAAAAAGCAAAACTAGACCAAGGTAAATAGGTTACTTCACAGGAGGTGTGTTGCACATTAGAACAGAAAATTAAATGTACAAGAAGCAAAACGAAAATAGTTATTTTGGTGACAGGGCTGCAGATGACCTTTAAAAATACTGGATTTAGTACAACTGAAGGTTCATGTTTAATAAGGCCTCCCTTTCCCCCTTTGAATCTGTTTAATGAGGTAGAAAACTTTAGACTTCCTGCAGTGGTAGTTACTTTAATTGAGAAAGCGCCATTTTACACCCCATAGGCATGCCAGTAACAGAACCAGAAGAAAAAAAGCATTTGCTGCACTTCTTTTTTACCTTAAGGGCCCCTTTGCAGATAATGAAGGATCAGGATGCTTACCTCAATGCAGGATGAACAAGCAAAACCCATATAGCTGTGCTCTTTTCATGCCATCTCACTTTGACTTTTCACATGCAGATTTGAATACCTCTTTAATTTCGATAACACTTTTGAGATTCATGATGACAGTGAGGTGCTGAAGAGAATGGGAATGTCCTTTGGGCTTGAGTCAGGCAAATGCTCAGCTGAGGACCTAAGAACTGCAAAATCACTGGTGCCCAAAGCTTTAGAAGGCTACATCACAGGTAAGTTATAGATGAGACTTTTACATTCCTGATCAAATTAAAAACATTAGTTAACTGAAGCAAATTTAATGATATTAACCCCCATAGGTAAGTAACAGTTGAAGTTTTGTGGGAGCTAGAAGGTTGGTACAGAAACCAGTTCTTCTACAGGTCATTTTGGAAGGTTTATCATAGTTGTCCTGTAAATTCAATTCACACTGATCTGTAACAACAAAATTCTGAGTGAGCTGTGTGATGAAGTTATTACTTAAATAGCTGAACTGACACCAAGGTCAGATTTTCATGGATTAATACTAATTTGAATACTAATTTTTAATAACACTGGATGAACGAAGGAGCAGACCAGAAGGCAGGTCCTCCAAAGCTGAGGAGGAAAAGGAAAAAAAAAGAGCATATTAAAATGAGTGAATGTAATCTACAAGTGACTCCCAAGCCAGCAGGTGCCACCTGAGAACAGAGCTGCTCTAAATAAAGCAAAAAGCTCCAAGGAGTTCCAGGACAAGAGTCTCACACAGAGGCTTTTACCTCCCCTAGTCACACTGCTTGAACAGGTCACACTGCTTGAACAGGTCACACTTAAATAGGCTCAAATCTTCAATTGTTGGACTAGAGCTGCTAAAATTTGCAATCATTCCTTTAGTTATTGTCAGACTGTGTTCTTCTTGCTCTGCCCGTGCTTAAAAGTAGGCCAGTATTTTCTCAAGTTTCTGGAGGGACTTCATCTGTGAGGGAAGTGTTACCCAAAGAATTAACTGTATACACACATTCATTTTTGAAGAGCAAAGCTATTGCCCTGACTTCTCTACTAACGAGGCTTTAATCGTGATTAAACTGCAGTAGTATAAAAGTCTTGTCTTTCACAAAGCTAGGCCAGACACTTCAAACATTTGACTTTTTAACTTTATAAAGGTGATTCTCTTCTGCTGGCAACATTTAATCCTTATGTCAGGATCATTTAAAATGCAGACTTCATATTGATGCAATTTTGTTTTTCTAAGGATAATACAGTTAAGTAGTCAGGAAGCTGAACATGTCAGTTTGTGTGTCCTTGATTTTACTGAAAAAATTAAGAATTAAACAGTAGCTTAAAATTTGTGATGTGAAAACTCTGCTGGATATAAATTAGAACTCAGTTATATTCACTAAGATCAGTACATTCTAAATGGCGTAACATTCCAAACTACAAATGTACAAAGTATTAAATATGCTTATGTTTGTCAAGGCTTGTTTGCATTTTCCTGGTCCCCTTGTGCTGTGGGATTCAAAACTTAAGATTTCATTTTTTAATTTCAGTCCATTTTGAAATTGCCCCACCCCGCCCCCCAAGTCTTTATAAGGCTGTGCTGATTGTCAAAAAGAGAGGTTGAAAGAAATCTTAATTTGTTCCTTGCTGGCTCATTCAACTGAACATTACCTACCACATTTACCACCAATGTGAAAAAAGGGGAAAGGAGCAGAACCCATATCTTTTAATAGTGTTGCAGTGTTCGGGTTACTTAACTGCTCCTGTCTATCAAGGAACAAACTAAAATTTCTGTTTCACTTTAAACCTGCATTAATTTCTCTTCAGAGAACAGGGTTGCTTTACATTTGCAAAATAAAACCAGCTTTTAATGATTCAAGTGATAAATGTCTAAACTAGCGCTTAGTAGGTCATTTTAGTTTGTTTTGAAAAAAACTTGGTCACAGTAAGTACTGCGGGTGGGGTTTTTATTGAAAGCATTAAAGGCAAAAGAACTGTGATGTTCCTGTGCAAGTAAGAAACAAATAGTGCTCTGTTTCAAAGAAACTAACCCAAAAAGAACAGTTTTGAAGATAGCCTATTCTTAAAGAACATTGTGATTATTTCTCTAGTAGCAGAGCAGTAGCCAGAAACCTGGTCATCAGAAATGTATTGATTTCATATTTTACTTAAAATGCACTGAGGCAAGTAACAAGCTTCAGCTTGTAAAAAAATTAATCCAGAAGGGTTACTAGAGGACATATATTTCTTTTTAAAGGTTTCTTCTCTCTGTTGCCTGCAAACTCAGTTGCACAAATCTGTATCCAAGAATGTGAACTGCATAGTACATGTTTCTAATGGCAGTAACTGACATAAGGGAAACAGATTTAAATGTTTTGCACAATACTTGAAACCTCTGCATTTGCCCAGTTGTGAGTTTTTTGGTAAGGTCTGGCTTCCCATTTTAACTTTGACAGTCTTCAGATATTGTTTCTTATACACTGCAAGGCCAGTGAAACAGAAGGCTCATCACTGGTTTCTAGACTTTATGGTTACTTCTGTAGCTCTCATGATGGCACTGTTCAGTACCTTGGCTTCAATTACTGCTATAGAAGAAGAGCAAATCAAGGTCTCTTTATTTATTCACTCGGTCAATTTATTACATTCAAGATTAAAGTTCTCCCACATGAGCTGAATCCATGGACTCAACTGCTGTACAAACGAGTCCTGTTCTAGTATATGTAAGCAGGAAAGCCATTTCCCATACAATGCTAGTTTGACCGTAGCCTTGTTGTCTTTTTTTTTTTTTTTCCCAGATAATTACTGACTTCCAAACACTTAACAATAGTTTGTCCTGTAATTCTTGCTAACAGGGCTGGAGAAGCAGTTGGAAGAATCAAAGTCTCAAATAGTTCAATGAAAGAAATTTAAAATTGACAAAAAAAAAAAACTTGGACCATCTCAGCTTTAAAAGTTACTTCTAGACACATTACACATGCCAAATAACGTTCTTGGAACTGCTGAATTATCAAAGCCTTTCAGTGTATTCTCTTTGCACAAAGATCATGTGTTTTAGCCGCTCTTCAAGTGCCCCAATTTGATATGCTTGATGAACTAAGTAGGTAATCCAGAAAAGTGATGGACATAAAGCAGACTACACTATAGCCTTCTTACTGTGGAAGGAGCAGTGTTTTTTCTCATATGGTACTTGCACCAGCTTAAGATGCACACCAGAGTTACATTCCTAATTATGCATTCCTGCCCATTTCTTAATTTTGACAGTTACTTTCCTCTGTCCTCTTTGTAAGCTAGTTCAGGGTACTAAACTGTAGGTTCTTTATCTGGCAGAGGCCTTTCTGACAATGCAGCATGTCAAAATGGCTCGTTAAGGGCTCATACCAAAACAGTTCAAGTAAAAAGGGAGTGAGATTGCCAGATGAGCTGAAATAATGCCACTGACTGAGACAAGCATAAACTCTTGCAGAACCATATCCAGCGCCTTTTAAGCCATGCATATACTAGAGTTATTTAATGCAAATTCAGGTCTAGCATTTGTCAGCTGACTCCCGACTCCTAGAAATGAGACCACAGATAAATATTTTGAGGTACTAATATTTGTGGTAACAACCCCTCACTTGTACATATCCCACTAATGCAATGAGCAGATAAAGGGGTACAGTTTAGGACCTCTAGATTACAACACTTTTTTTTTCTCCCCTGCATGAAGAAATGCTTGCTATCATTTACCTGCATAAGAGGCCTTGTCTGCCAATGGGCTGGAATTGGAACTGAAGAGATAAAAGTACTACTAAATGAACAAACTTGTTTGGCCATCAACAGTAATCCTACGCAGCACTCTTTCCCTTTTGCATTAATTACCAAGGCTATTGATGATGTTCCTTTAGAGCCTTCTTATAAAGAACAAATTTCTGCCAAGGATATCTGCTGCAAGATATGCCTGTGTGTAATAAGGGTGCCACTCTTAGACAAGAGGTTTTTCCAAGCTGCTTTCCCTGTTTCACAGGTGTAGCTATTAGTAATTTGTCCATTCTGCTAGAAGTAGTAAGTCTTTTTATTGTAGGCAGACTTCTATTTTAACAGTTCCCTTCAGAGAAGAAATGGCTTCTTAAACTTCAAAACAACTTTTCCCTGTCTCCTCAGAGCCCACTGGAGAATACAAGTATAAGGCAGGGATGGGCATCTATGAACCTTCTTTCTGCCTTATGTGTAAAATCCAAACTTTCTTTCACCTGCTCTTCACAAAGAAGCTAACTAGCTATTATCCCACAATGTTAATAAAATGCAATATTACCAGCAGCAACTTGTTATTCTCCTGAAATACTAAACATGTACACACAGGTACATGTCTTCAAAAGACCAGGAAACAACCCTGTGATACATCTCTAACCCACTTTATTAATTTAAATACAATGCAGTTATTCTAAATGGTTCAGCCTCCTCCTGCAAAGACAAGAGGAGACTGTCAGAATGTGTTCTCTGTAAAAACAAACCTGCATTTACGGCAATTTTAATGAAAGCCATCCAGCTATGTCCATGTTTAACTATTCTCATCTATCCTATCCTCAGAGATCACCCTAAAGCTGCAACTTAATATTTTTGGTCATTTTCTAAAGGCTATTGGCAGGAACATTGACCTTGCTAGCCTTGCCTTGTACCATGGTATTCAAATACCTCACTGCTAATGGACGTCCACAGCACAAAACAAAGTTAGCATATGGATCCTAATGGATGGTGAGCCAATTTTTGTGGTTGTGACAATCTCCTTAGAACAGTCCCATGCTAGGCCATACACTGGCAAATCTCAAGAAGCCAAAGCTTAACAAGAATATAGACAAATAAGGAAGCATTCTATGTAAAACATGAATAGTGCAATCTGATTTTTACTGCCATAATGCTGTATGGAACAGAGGTTTGGTTAGGCATAGCAGATAACAGGAAGGACAGTAACTCTTGGTTTAATGCATCCAGCTGGAAGCACATGCAAGCACCATGGAGAAGAACTAGACAGTCCTTATAATTTATTTCAATTTGAACTTTATGTTGAGATGTAATTTGGCTAGGTCTACAGAAACATCTATCTAAGAAAGAAGTTAAAATAACATACACACACCCCAAAAAAATATCCCATGTGTACTTCGGTCAATGGACTAGTTTTGCTGGTTCTCTCAGCAGAAATGTGCATAACTGGAAACAAATGACTGGCATTACTTGCTACAGAATTTTAAAACAGGTTCTATAAGGGTTGTAAGTAACCCACTCATGTGCCTCAGAGTGCTTCCAACAAACTACCTCAAGGAACTCCACAGTACTGCACAAGGCCATTTTAGTCCTCAAATTTCCTCTCTCTGGGGAGGAGACTTGCACCTCACACATGCAGTATACAGCAGGATCTCTCTTTCATGTGCTTGGCACAAGACCTCTGACTTGGTGTGTTTATATCCACATCTAGCCCATCAGAACAGATTAGGAGGCTGCATTATAGCCAGCTGCGAGACCACCAAATTGAAACTGCCTTTGGCTATCAGAATACACACAATTGAAAAATACACACTGCCTTGATGATGGCTTCACTGTAGCAGCTCCAGTCCTGACAAGTACAGTTCCATTTACACATTCACCAAGCACAACAGCAAAGGTCCTCAGAGCTCTTGGGGCATAGGATCAGGCTGTACAACCTCCAAAACTATTTCAGTGATTGCATATTGCTACTGGCTAGGGTCATCTGCAGCGTCAACTCTCTTCAAGGAGAGGGGATAGTTTCATAGAAATAACCACAATTGCGAGAGTGAGGGACCGCAAGGTTTGAGCGCATCCACAAACACTGGGGGTGTATGCACAGATTTATAATTTCATCTTGATTAAAAAGGACATATCTACAGTTTAAGGAATCTTAACTAAGAGAATGTGAAGTTTTAAGATGGTAAAAAGAAGAAAAAAAAATCAAGTAGCTATCATAAATACAATGATATTTTCTTCTAGATATGTCATCAGGATTTTCATGGATAAACCAAGGATTACTTTCAAGTTCAGCACAAGCAGGTTCACATTTAGAGGTAGCAGGAGGCACTTCTGATGCTAAATCAAGGTAAATAAAATGATTTTAAGTCAATAATAGTGGTACATGCTTGTGATGCTTCAATAACCTCACTATTTCATACCATTTATATGCAGGTAATGAAATGTTTTCTGTATGGTTGATTTTTGATTGTAAATGAGTCTTATTCTGTCTTCCTTTATAATTACATTCGAAAGGTCAAATCAAGATGTTTTGAATTGTGAATGTATTAGCTACTTTGTATCTATGTTTCAAAAGAACAGAATCACTTTCAAGCCCTTATTATAATGACAGAGTTCTCCTGATTAGCCTGAAATACCTGCCTGGGCATGGACTACAAATAGTTTGTTACACATAGAAAAAAGCCTGATAATACTTCTGAAGAACACAGGAGGATGTTTGGTGTCTAAATGCACTACTGCTTAAAGCTATCATGAAAGAAGTTTAATCCACAGTCTAATCATAATTTTAAATTAAAAACCAAGCACAAAACAGCACCACCAACAACAAAAATCCAACGCGAAAACACTGTAACAAACTGTGCTTTGCTTGGAGGTTACCTGTACCTCAAAAAACAGAGAGATCTTTCTGAAACAGGTTCTTCCTCACAGCATTTAACAGTTTAATTCCATATCCCAAACATTTCTGTGTCTTGAAAAGAATTGTGAGGATTTTTTTAACTTCCTTCAGCTTGAGCATCTCTACTAGTTGGTTATGAAAAAAATAAAAGCCAACAACAAACCACCTGACAGTCTTTTATGTAACTCCGATGCTTTAGCTGTTTTCATAACTATTAGCTGTGTTTCATGTTGGTAGCATTTCTTTAGCTAAAGAAAAAGCTGAGGTCAAAAAGCTTAAAAATTCATCTGAAATCCTCTAAACTTCACCATTTCTGTCTTTTTAATAGTGAGAATCCAGGGTTATGTTTGGATGCTGAAGTGGCCTTAGCAACTGGGCAGTTTCTTGCCCCAAGCAGTCAACAGTCCAGCAGTGCAACATCACGCTACTCAGAATCACGGGGAGAAACTCCATGCTCATTCAATGATGAGGATGAAGAGGATGAAGATGACGATTCTTCCTCCCCAGAATAAGGACAGTAGAAAATGGAATATACAAAATGCTGCTCAAATATTCCTAATGGGAGCTCCTGTCTGGATTTCACTGAAGTTTCAGCCACAGCTGAAATTAAAAACTTTTTGTACCCGAACACAAAGTGACATACAGACACAGAGTGATGTGGGGTTTATCAACTACAACCAAGGAAAAGAACAAAGTCCCCTGGAGATTTGGCAAAGTAAACGTCAAATTCACATTTTCCATTTTGGAACATATTGAAATCTCTTTATCAGATGGAAAACAGCGTCAGTCAACAAATGCCAGTTCTCGCATTGTCTTTTGGCTGTGCCGCCTTTAGGAAAAGGGGGAGCGAGAGCACATATGAATGTGCTGGAATAGCTATTTAAAACTATCTTATATGAAAATTGTTCTATGGAAAGGGGGCTGTTAGAATGTTTGCTTCTTTCTGTTCAACTTGCTGTATAGAAGATTCCTGAAGTAATATAAATTGTGATAAAACGAATCTTGGAATAGTTTAAATCCATTTTAGATACTCTAAAATTAACATTAGTATGTCTCTTTTGAAAGGTTCATATGTTCATTTATACTGCAGACCTAATTTATTATAAGTAAGTGATTATTCTTAGCCATTATTAAACAGTCAGGATAAAAACAGCGGTATTCTCTGCACCAGCTTTTTTCAACGAAAAGAACTGTATTTCTAGATTATAGTGTATCCTGTAGAGCTTCTCCTTTACTGTTCTAAGTTTATAATCCCTTTGACTTTATAGCACATTTGGTTTTCTTAAAGAGGATCTCAGGCAACATGTTTTCAAGGCAGTTTTCAAATTCAGGATGAGTATGTCACATAGCTTTTAAAGCTGTACGCTGAGGTTCTGAGGAAAAGTACATTTCAACAACACCTAATTTCTTGGTTTGCATTCTAGTCAGCATAGATTAGGACAGCCAGACTTTCTTACCATTAACTTCTGTTGCACTCACCTTCATGCGCCTTTGAAAACTAGTAGCATCAAAGTACCACTTCCACAACATGAATCCCATTTGAACTGTTAATTTAGACATGTAACAGGACCTCAGTGTTCTACAGTTAACACCACATCCAACCATCAAGACCTTATTTTAAAAAAAGCTTCAGAAACAGAGCACACTGTACATGTACTTCTCCCATGCTTTTCTCACATTCAGTATTTAACTAGTCTTGAAGTTAACCATTTTAATTAGGTTAAAATAGTGTTACTTCTTTTTAGTTTTTATACTGTGTGTAAATAGCTGACCAGTTTCTAAGTACCATGTATTAGCTGTCAGAGCTCAACAGGTTTGGCTCTGTTATACAAGATTAGGCAGCTTGTCATACTGTTATTTGTTCCAGCAATGGCAGAAAACTGTTACCCCTGAACTGCTGTGACCAGTACTCTTAGCACAACATGGGGCATGTCCATGTGATCTTCCAGACAAACACCAACTCAAGCCTGCTGTATCCAAAAGCACCAAGCCTGAGCAAGTGGTGTAAATGGAACCTGCAGCTAAAAGGCTACCTGGCTGTCAGACAACAACTAACACAGGCCTAGCTACATAAAGGACAGGTAAAACTGCAAGGAGCAGACAAGCACACCTGCATGTTTACAAAAAAATTAAAGCATCCAGATAAAAACTTTCCCCAGGTAGTCAAACTCCTACATTTGAGGTACAGTCTGGGTGGCACCATTAATTCGGTCTACCTCTTGACTGAGCAAACAGAGCTGTCTAGCTTACACAAATTAGTTGCAAACACAGACTAAAAATAATTCTTACATGCCTACCCTGTTACTCTCTGGGCAAGACTGTTAAGACTGTCCTGTGCTCATGGCTCACAGGCAACACCAGACTAAGATTTACACCACCTCACTTCAACCAAATCTGTAACACTACCTCTATATGAAGAAAAGCTTTACAAATAAAATATAATACTCTTGCTGAGAGAGTCGATGTACTTAACTGAAGCGGCTCACTTTTGAAATAACAGAACATACACTATGTATATTACTATGGAATTGTCAGGTCCTTGAATGATATTTCATTTAAACAGGTAATTGTTTTTATTCTTGAAAACCCATTGGTTTGTCAAAAACCATCCTTTCAATCAGCTTTCATTGAAGAGGGCAGACCAAAGATACCTGATATAGGAACCTTTTAAGAGGGGCACGTTTTCTGAAGCTATCCCCTTCCCCCCTCCCTCCAGCAATACAATAAGGACACATTTAACTTTATGTTCTCTTCACATTTCCCATTCGAGATCTGTGTAAAAATTAAAACCAGCAAACCACTAAACAATTGCTAAGAAGTAGCACTTTGAACTGTAAGAACCTGGCAAAAAAAAAGCTTCCTGCCCAGAAACTGAATGTGTTATATTAGCAGTCAGTGTGCCTTCTGCTTTATAGGACGATCTTCAGTGACAACTTCCTTCCATTGCTGTCCATTCCCTTCAAAGCAGCAGACTGCATAGCTACTTGCTTTCTGGCAAAATTCAAGCTATCAACTTAAAAAAGAAACCTAAAGAAATCTAGGAGCATGCTACATTTATTTAGATAGTTGAACCAAGACTTTAAAAGTTATTTTTCCTGAACTAGTTGAATACAAAGGACAAAACAAGTTAGAACTCTTAGAAGAGACTTCAAAAGGAAATTATTTCCTTGGGATTCATTGTGCAAAGTTCCAGTTGAGGATGAAGTTCGACTACAGCACTGCGGTCTTGTGGTTACACTGAAGTCTGGGAACTAGAATGTTGGGTCTTCTCCAGCCACAGTCACTTGTGTATGATCTCAGGCAAGCCTTTCAATCATTCCGGTTCATCTTGGCTCATATAACAAAAATAAAAAAGCCACCCAGAACATCATAGGTAACTGCAGGACCTCACAAAATGAAGGTGTTGCATCTGAAATGAGCTCTGAGCATTATGAGTAATGAAGGGATTGAGAATATTAAGTAACCACACAGCTCCCACCAAGCTAATGGCAGGAGTTGTGCTCAGTTGCTTCAACATGCCAGCCATCCCTTTTTTTGAAAGCCAGCAGTGGACATTTTCCAGAGTAAAACAGTTATTAGCAACACTGGGCTTCCTATTTTTTCCATTCAGTTGCTATCATCTTCTCCTGTCTCGTGCAATACCCCTGATGTTCACTGTTAGGAAACAAGAAGTAAATGGTACTAAATGGTATCTCTTACAAGACAAGGTTAACATTTAAATTTTCATACCAACTCTATTTAATGTAAATTTTAAGTGACATGTTTTTGCGTCTTAACACTATTTCTTGGTTATACATTCAGAAAGCAATTGGTTGCAAGCAATAGAATGTTACGTGTAAATGCTCTTTTATATGTTGCAGTAAACAGCTTTATTTCTGGACTTACTTTATGGTGCTTAAAGAAAAAAAAAATAAAACAAACTAAATTTGACTTGTCAGCACCACAGACTAGATGAAAATAACCTGAGTGGGATACAGCATTTTTCTATTATGTGGAAATCTGACATAATGTTTGTGCATTCTGTTGTTTTTCATTGTATTAAAGTGTGCCAGTCTTTTCATTTCAACATTGGATTTGAGGGCAGCAATCCACCTAATCTTAGAAAGTGTGTGCGTTTAAGTAGACTAAAGCAAATTATACTAGTTTAACTGAAGGTATGATTTTAACTAACTGACTTCATTAAATCTAGTACCAGCCACACTGTAGATAAGTCCATCTTGTTTAAGGGTTTTGTTTATTTCTTTTAAACTGTAACTTGCAAATACTCCTAATCCTTTAGAGCAGTTGGAAATTGCTGAGTATGCAGAATACCCACAGAAGGACCTGTGCTGATCAACTAGGTCAGCCTGAAGTAACATTATGTAAAAAGGACTAATCAAATTTTGATCCCTTCCCCTTTTTTTTTAATTTTTTTTTTTATTTTTTAAGAAAAACAAAGCCCTCAAGCTCAGACATAAACCAATGCTGGAATTTAGAATTCCACACTGAAGGTTGCAAAAGTCAAGTGCTCTATCTTCTGACTACAGCTACTAGCTTAATTCAGGAGCATTGTTGAAACTTAATTACAGTCAAACACCGGGCAGCACTCATTTTTATAATTAACTAGCTCTTTTCAGCTGAAAACATTCCAGGTAGTCTATTGAGAAGACTTACTTTCCTTTTAGTGAGTTGAAAGATGTGTGGGTTTTGGAATCATTTAAAAACAAAGCAATAACCACAGGGTACAGTATACAGTAAACAAACCAAAACAAGTTATCTCTTGACTGACCCACCTAATTTATATCTTTTCATCACAAAAGTTTCTCAGGAATAAATGAGATAGAATGAAGCTGGGAAAAGACTATAGGCACTTTTTAAACTTTTGATTTTAAAAATTCTAGTTATAGTCAAGGCTTTGAGGTGACACCCTTCTGCTTACTACAGGTTGGCTTGATTTTAAATTAGGAGATGCTGCAGCTCAGTTACTCCAGGGCCTGGTATATTTTATAGCTGAAGGCATCTCAACCTTCAGCACTGGGAAACAGTTCCTCTTGTAGTGTTACTGATGAGCAAAGAAGAGACTAAGGAGCCTTGTGCTGTTTATTGAGGTTTTGGGTTTTAAAATATGCCACTTCTTGAATTTTCGCCTATGTCTGTAAGGGACCAAGTCATTTGTAACTTTTGATTACCACACACCTGCCCTTGCAAGCATGTTAACAGCTCTAAATACTTAGCTTTCTCCTGGCAGCTGTTCACATAACCAAATCCTGACACCATGAGACTTCCTGAAACTCTCATTCCTTAGACTTAACCAAGTTCTGAGATCAGATCATCTCTTTCTTATTTAGCTGTTACACAGTTGAGCCCGGTAAGTGTTTTTAAGAGACTGCAAGTAACTGTTTTCCCCTGGACCCACATATATTGCCAAAAAAAATCCCCACAACCAACATTACTCTTAAGTAGTTCATTCTTTCTGCTAAGTATTAAGCATTCTTTAAAGTCACTGTAGAGCTGCTCATACAAGTACTCACGCAATCTAATTACTTGAGTTGGCATCCCTGGTACCTAACCCAGCTGATACAGCTAGGTGAAGGAATGCTCACAAAAGCAGCCTGACAATAACAACTGAAGGTACTGTTTATCGCAGCTGTTTATAGAGAGTGCATAATCATTCTATATCTTTAATACTCCTGCCTTGTCTGGCCCATCACAAAGATCAGCCAAAACCAAAATGGTTTTTCCCTGTTTACTTTTGACAATACTTAAAAAGTTAACATTTGGAATATCCATCTAAGCTGAAAGACATCAAAATCCTTGCTCAAAACTGGACACGAGACATACCTGAGATCTAGCCATCCAAAGGGCAGAAATGACAGGAGAAAGCCTCCCACTTAGGGAATATATGGTGCAAATTAATAGTTTTCAAAAAAAAAAAAAAAATAAAAAGAAGCAGGCTGACCTGGATCAATATCTGTGGAGGACCATGATAACTCCAAGCAGATACAGGAACTTCCCAGTGGCCCACAATTGCCTGTCTTCTTAATATTTGGTGTGGGCTAGAATAAGTGGCAACCACTTAAATCTTTTGACTTCTCTAAATGCCATTCTTAAACATTTGATGCTTTCCAGGCATAGGTGCTTTAGATACATGAACAACATGGGATAGCAGGATACAGCTATGTAGAAACTGAATCCAATTGTAGATCTAAGTCAAAGTCATCTCTACAGAAGCTTTTTCTAAGACAAAATGAGCCTTTAACGGTGGCATGGTTTTAGCCTATTTGCATTATCCAAGCTGAGGCAAACATCCAGCACTGTTTGGTTCTGTGCCTTCCATGAAGCAGCAATGGCATACCTTTAAGGTCAAGGCAACCAAAGAGCCTTTCCCAGTGACACTTTTAGGTCACATACAATTACTCTGGATGGCTACAAAAACCCCTGACTCAAAAAATTTAAAGTCCACAAAATCAACCTCCAGTTTTTTTGGTGGGTTTGTTAAACACTGTAGCTTTTAACAATGGGCAGATTTGGTTGTACTAATTCAGGCATTAAGTGGATCTAGAATTTCCACAGGAAAACACTGGTTGAATCACAGCCCATCATACAAGTTTCTGGCACATTCCCTTGTCTCTAAAGCCAGGCTATGTATACGAAAAATACTTCAGAGAAGTATATGCAAATGTTATGACACTGCATCTCACAAGCAGCACTGTGAAAAAGTAATCCTACTTTGAACAAGCCTGTAAGAACTCGGGTATGAGTTCATTCGCCCTCATTCCTCAGGTCCTAACTGCAAATGATGCCCTAGGATCAAGGCACCAGCCTCTATTTGCATATCCTCCTCTGCATCAGGAGTAACAAGCCAGCAAGTACAGGCACAGTTTTTACAACAGTACATGTCTGTTGGCACTTCTTACATGATCTGGCAACAGATCAATCCCTTGGCAGCGAGTTCACCCTGATGTCAACCTGTGTTAATGGAGCCACTGCAACATGCAGTATGTGATAAAAAAGGTAGGTCCATCTGTCCCCCTTTTACAGTAGAACTTCTTAATATCTACCATATTCTGCATTAAAATAAGTTAGAAACACTCCCTTTTTATGTTTAAAATGCAGGAACCTATTGAAAGTCCATCAACTTAAAATAAATAAATAAATAAATAGAAATGTTAAGACTGAGGCCAGTCATGGACAAATCTATTTTATGACCTTCACTGCTGAGCTCAAAGGAGCATTTGTAAACATAATGGGTGGGAAGAAGAGCAGCACTGACAAATCCACTTCCTGAGGATGATAACTACATGGGATTTGAAATTCAAATTGTTTTTTCAAT
>JASSUY010052391.1:4204-14656 GCA_032466535.1 Forpus xanthops | reverse complement strand
CCTTAGTTACTAAACTGTTCTTATCTCAACCTGTGGGAGTTGCATTCTTTTGATTTTCCTTCCCATCTCCCCAGGACCGGGGAGGGAAGAAAGAGGGGGAAGTGAGTGAGAGAGTGGCTGCATGGGTTTGAAAGCCTCAAACCACGACATTCTGTTACCTATGTTTTAAGGTAATTTTATTGTGTTCAGACTTTCTGCATGAGAGAAATTCTGGAGGAGATTTTTGTTCATTAGTTTCAAGTTAGTAGCATGTGTAACTAAGCCAGAATCTCCTGCATCTTTTCCCATTTGAGATTTCTTTCAACTTTGAAGAAGTTCAGTCTTTAATTTAATCTCAACATGTGTGCAAGGCTGTCCATGAAATAACTGTTACCCAATGATTTTAGCTTCTGCATTAGTTGACTGCAGCACAGTATACTTGATATTTTATCATCTATTGCTAATAATACACCATGAGCAAAGAGTTATGTTTCATAGGTCTGTTTTAAAAAAAAATAGGTGACAGGAACTCCTGAGAAGTCTCAAGTTAAAAAAGGTGAATGAAAAAAAAACCTCAGTGCAACTTTTATCTACTAACCATATGGATAGGATTGCATCAGAAATTACAGCAGTGCTGTTCTCTCCATTATATTTGTGATTGGGTCAGCTTTTATGCAATAAACCCATATTTTCTGGGCATGCTGTAAAAATTCACATGGGGCTGGAAATTGCTGTGCATGTACTACATCTTGGCATACTAAAAGTTGTACTAAAACTGAAGGAAATTTTTCCATTAATCTCTTTTAAAAGCATTGGAGAAGAATGAAGACTTGATGCATGCTGTCATACTTACTGCCAGACAAAATCCACTGAGTAATCCGTTGTAGGCTTGTCTTTGTTCACTAGCTAAGAACCACATCTGTGTGCTTGCTGTGAGCAATGCATCAGAGCATCTATGTAGTATCTCTTGCAATCCCCATGAAAGGAAATTATTAAAAGGAGAAAAAAATAATCCATATTCCCCTTCTCCCTCATCCATTCCTTTTATGTGGAATGGGTTTTGTTTTCTGTTGTCTATTTATAAGAATCTCATTATGGCCTTACATATAGGCAGACAGCTGCAGTAAAAGTTTGATGTAGTGCTGGTGGGAGTGGCTTAGTCTCTTTGTTGACTTTCATGACCTCAGCCCTGGGCCCAGTAAATGATCACTTACTGGAGGTGTAAGGCATTCTGGGGAATGTGATTTAAGCATATAGGTACTGTTGTTATCCTGGCCTCATAATAAGATCCCTGGAAAACTGAATGAGAAGAAGTGTCAGGTTAAAGCTCTTATGAAAGAATTTAGTTGAACTAGCCTTCATGGCAATAGCTTGAAAAGATTTGTCTTTCTAGGTACTCAAAATATATGGAAAAGGGAGGAAATACTTTTTTTTTTTTTTTAATCATTCAGCACAAATATACAGATAAGTACTTTGGAAGATTCTGGACTGCAGCAAGTAACACTGACAAGATTACAAATAACCGATTAATATATAGGATCAACTGTGTTCTGATTGCTTTCAATGAAGGCGATAACCATGTCCTGTTCTGTAATTCAAGCCACCCAGGGAAGTGGAGAGCTGTGCAAAAGCTAGAATTTTCATTCTGTGAAAAACTGAGTTATTTCAGCTTTTTTTTTTTTTTTTTCCCCTAAATCTTACCAAATAGTTGAAATATTTAAAAGCTTGGTTTGGATAAAATCACAATGTTTACTTCTTTGGCTGTGCTTATGGCTAAATTAGAGCTATTTCAAATAAGCTGCTGTCTCTGGTACCAGCAGTGTGTGTGAACTCCATCACTGCCTGACAACAGATCCTATCTCCCATAAATTCATAGAGTCAACTAGTCTGGAAAAGACCCTTAAGATCATGAAGCCCTACTGTTATCCCAGGACTGCCAAGTCCACTGCTAAACCATGTGACTGAGGGTATCATCTACATGGTTTTTGAACACTCCATAACTTTGGGACAGTGATTCCACCACTTCCCTGGGCAGCCTATTTACCCTCTCTGTGAAGAAATTTTTCCCAACATCCAACCTAAACCTCTCCTGGTGCAGCTTGAGGCAGTTACCTCAACCTGTTGCTCTGGGAGAAGAGACCAGCCACATCTCTTCATCCTCCTTTCAGGCAGCTGTAGAAAGCGACAGTGTCTCGCAAGTCTTGTCTTCTCCAAACTAAACAACCCCAGCTCCTTCAGCTGCTCCTCATAAGAATTGTTCTGCCGTCCCTTCACCAGCTTTGTTGCCCTTTCCTGATCTGCTGCAGCAACTCAGTGCCTGTATTGTAGTGAAGGGCCAATGGTAGCTAGGCAAGGAAAAAAAAATAGTGTGAATTTTTTGGCCTACTCTGGGACTATCTTGGCCATGAGAAAACTTACTACAGGGGTGCCACCCTGATGCTTTGTGGGTGGCGGCTGGTAAAGCTTCTGGTTGCAGTGTCCCTCATTGCGACAGGGTAAAGAAGAGAGAGAGAAAAAGCACTGAAGTTTACTCAGGAGGTCATCTTTCTTGTGCGGTAAGAGAATGTTTTCCTGAAAGTGTATTTTACATGTAGGAATGGATTCTGTAGTTGCAAAAAAAGTTTGCATTAACACAGTCCTGGTACAGGCTTGCTATTCTCCTCTCTACTCTTCTGTTTTAGTTCTTCAAATGTTTTAGACTTCTAAATGTTTGAAGATAATTTAATTAGCAGCAAGGGCTTCTCCTGTCTAGGACAATCCCATGCAATTTTATTAAGAGGAAAAATAAAAAAAGATAAAGATCAGGGCCATCATTTTTAATTCAGTATCAGTGTCTCCAGTGTCTCATTATTCTCGTAAATGATTCATGGCCAGTAATTGTCTGTGAAGAACAAACAACTCCCTTATTCCCAAATCTCCCATGCTCATCCTTGAGCTATCTTATTTTGGAGTAAGTCTTTCCCTTACAACGGCTGCACAAATGTCTCTTTCTGCATGGCTGTTACCAGTTATAAGAGGAGGGCTGGCTTGGAAATTGTTAGCAGGCAGGGATGTCTGCAATGTCTGGGATGGCTGCACTCATCTGGCTCTGTCAGCAGGTTGCTTTGTGGTCCTAGATAAATCCTTTTGTGCCTCAGACCTTATTGGCAAGTTGTCATGCCAGGAGCTTGTTACCTAGAAAATGCCCTGCCTGAGAGGCTGTCATTGATGGGGCTGCAAACAGCGAAGGTTGCCCTTGCTCCAGGAACAGTATTTGTAAATTGGAGCAGCTGAGGATGTCACCTCTGCTCCTTTCCTCAGTCTGGTGTGTGTCAAGGTTTGTGCTCAGCAAGACCTTAATAAGCCGTGGAGATCAACCTGGGAGCAGATGCTAAAGCTCAGGGACCATCAAGGTTAGTTGTAATCCATCCAGCTCTCGGAGAGAGACACACTGTACCATGACACTGCAATGTAACTCAGCCACTTTGAGGTCTGCTATGTGAATGAAATTTGGCAGTGGTTGCACTGCTGCCCTTTAAATCTGTGGCAGAGCTAATAGTTATCATTTTGTAATGGCTGTGATACAAAAAAAAAAAAAAACAAAAACAAACAAAAAACACACCTCTTTTCTTACTAGGGGATAGGAAAAGGATGTATAAACTATTTGTGTTCCGAGGTAGACCAGGAATGGGTTTGACTTGATCTCTGTAGGTGAGAAGGAAACTACTGTGATAAGAAAGCTGCTTCGGTGCCTCAACAGTCTGCCAGACATCAAAACAAACATCTTCAGGGTGATCCATGCATTGTCTTGGCTGTTTCTAATCTTCTGATAGTAGTTAATCTTTGCCTGGATAACATACTTTCCCCTGGACAGTATTGCCTGTTGACTAAATAGCTCACCAGTACTCTTCATTTAGCCCTGTTTACATGCCACTCAAAACATTCAGTGAAAATGATGTCCAGGAGCAGAATTACCTTAATTATCAGATGAAAGATACAGCAGTGCTAAGGCCATGGCAAGTGAAATTATCTTAAAGGCAAAAATTCACATAATCTCAGAATAATTTGGGTTGGAGGGGTCCTTCAAAGGTCACCTAGTCCAACCCCTCTGTGATGAGCAGGGACATCTTCAACTACATCAGGTTGCCCAGAACCATATCCAGCCTGGACTTGAATGTTTCCAGAGATGGTGCATCTACCATCCCTCTGGACAACCTGTTCCAGTATGCTGCCACCCTCATTGTAATTTTTTTCCTCATGTCCAGCCTGAATCTCCCCTCTTTTAGTTTAAAACCATCACTCCTTGTCCTGTTGCAGGCAGGCATTGCTAAAACGTCTTTCCCCATCTTTTTTATAGGCCCTTCTTAAGAACTAGAAGGCCACAAGAAGGTCTCCCTGAAGCCTTCTCCAGGCTGCACAACACTGGTTCTCTCAGCCTTTCCTCACAGGAGAGGTTTTTCATCCCTCTGATCATTTTATGACCCTTTTCTGGACCCTCTCCAGCAGCTCTGTATCTTTCCTGTACTGAGGACTCCAGAGATAAACACAGTACTTCAGGCAGGGTCTCACCAGAGTAGAGTGGCAAATTCACATCCCATAATTACTCACTCAAAATGTAATTCCATAATTAGGGATGCAGCTCACCATTCAAAATTATTTCTGCCAGCTGCCTCTCTCTGAGCACTCATTCATGTCACCTCCTGGCCTCCTGCACCAACTTTGGTATGCCAGGAACTCTTGCAACATGTCCCTGCAGCTGTAGAACACTCATTTCAAAAGCAGCTCGAAAAAAACCAGTGTTTCAGTAGCCTTGGGGTTTGTGCTCACTGACACACCTTTGGTTTCTGCACAGTGTCTGGTTTCTAATTTCAAATGTATTTGATCCATTTCAAAATTAAGTAGTAACCTTCCTGATTTAAAAAGGCACACTAACTTTTACAGACAACACTAAAAAGCTGTTGCAAAATGATTTATTAGAAAGCATTAAAAATATCAGGTCTCAATTTTGTATGTCAATATTTCTGTATATCTCTATACAGAGCAATCATGTTTTCCAAATGTGGTGAGTTTTAATTGTGCCTCACAAAATATTCTTTTGTTTTCTTATGAGAGTTGGCCTGAAAATATGAGTTGTAATTTGTAGACATTTGGAGATAGATGTATTATCAGTAACATCCTAACTGAAATACTTCATGTGTGTCTTTGTAAGTGGACATAACATAAAAAGCATGCGTATTTAAAGAATCACTTTTGACATTGTGAAGTCAAGTGCCTAAAAATCTGAAAATGCTGCAGGTAAATAATTTGTATAAACTACCTTTTCCCCTTTTAGGCAGGTGGGATGAAGCAGGTAAATAGGAGGAAACTATCTTTAGACAGTTTTTAAGGTTGTAGCAGTTTCCACAGTTGCCAAAGAATGCATGGCTTATTTGGTGTGTATTCAGTGACCAGTTAACAGAGGAAAGAAGAATGTTTGTTAAATAAGGCAGTCATTTAGTTTTGAAATAAGTTGTTTGCCTTGTTTACTGCAGAAAGTGAATGGCAGACGCTGAGCAAGAAGGGGCAGGAAGGGGCAGGTGTAAGCTATCAGTCACTTGGGTGCTGCACAAGGAAATGGCCTTCTTGCCTGGCCTTGGCCACTGAGTTCTTTAGTGATCGTGAGTTTGGTCATTTAACCCAGATTTCTTATAAACCTTTTGCTAAACCAGTCTCACGTTCTGGACACTTGTAGTTGTGGCATAAATCAGGCCATGTTTGCTTTAAAATTATGAAGTTTTTGATGATAGGTACTCTAGAGAGAGATGTGGGAATGATTGTAGGAGCCCCAGTTTACCTCCATTCTTGAGACTGCTGCTGTGAAGGCAGAATAAATTTAAGGAGTAAATGGAATAGAAAGCTTGAGTGCAATTGTTATGGAATATAGTCGTCCAGTTTAGGAATAGCTGCACTACTTAAGATACTGCCTTCTTTGCCCTTATTTCCTTATCAGCTTATTTTCCACATGCTGAAAGCTGTATCATCTCATCCTAGCGGAATGGATCATGCAGTGATCTTTTCTGCTTCATTGCAAAGTCAGCCAAGTCAAATTAAGCGACCTTCAGGTTAAACAGCCACAGTTTAACCCAGGTGACTTTGTAATGAAGCTGGTGAAAAGTACTTTCTGCAAAAAATTATACTGGACTTCTAGAGCAGGATTTAAATAGCTCAGAATTAATAAACAAAATTAAACACAAAATTGGCTAGGTGCTCATTAGTTGACTCCAGTTTAACCTACATAAAGGGTGAAATAGACTTTCATGAGTACCAGTATGACAAAACTGTGTCTGTCATAAATCACCTGTCAGAGGACCAAACTAGTATTACATTGTGTAATCTTGGTCCTGGTTCTTTTGTAAAATGTTTTGCTTTGCACCTTTGTGTTCTTTTAAAACAGATGATAGCCTGCATCAAAAAGTTGCTAGTTTTTATGAAAGGAGCATTAGCATTTCAGGCTCTCAGTCTTCAAAAAGTCTCACCTATAACTGGTGTGGAGAGCAGGTTGTCCCTTACCTCCATGGTTAATACATGGTATCCAAATGTGTCTGGTACCAAGTATTGCCAGTGATGTGATTTTATGCTTGAGTCTAGCCAAGGCTGGAAAACTGTTGAAACTCTGTTTCTTGTGGGGCTCTGAGGATAAAGTCTATTCTTTTCCAGGGGAAACACTGGGGTGCCTTGGCTTCCACCACGTAGATGCATTTGGAAATCTTCCTTATTCCTTAAGTTGCACAAACTAGCAGGGTTCACAGGTACCCATAAAAGCAATGAGGCTGTAGTCAACTCTCTTGTTATCAAATCTGGGAGGAGGATCAAAGCTTAAACCGGTATAGGCATTCCCTGCTTCTGCAGAATACTGGTGTCTAGACTTGGCTTGAACTGTGCTGGAAGCTTGCAAAACTGCTGGAAGCCCTGTACATAAAGCCAGATTTTAATTCTGCTATTCTCTGTTTCAAACAGCCATTTCTTGCGTTGCACTACAGGAAGGAGACCTCTGTGCAAGAATCATTTGAATACATTGGAAAACAGATCAAAGCACATTTCTGTTGCAATGAAAAATCAAAACACACGTTTTACAAGCTCTTTTTGTTGGGCAGCACTGTCCACAATTCCCCAGGACAATATTAGATGGACAGTTCTGTTTACAGTGCCTAAACTGGGTTTTGGCAACTTGCAAACAATGACAAAAAGCAAAAACCCAGCAAGTTTTTAGTAATGTCCTGGAGCTTATAGCTTATTTTGTTTCCGTATACTCTTCTTTTTCCCCTTCCTGTCCTTTGATCAACCCCCTACTGTCAATTTTTGTTGTTATTTTTAAATTTTAATCTCAGCTGTCCTGTGGGTGTTAAAGTACAAATACATATTCTGTTCATGTTTTTTAGCAAGTACATCTCCCTCAAACTCAGCTAAATTTAAGCCAAGTTCAAGTACAAATAGACATAATGTACAGATTTCAATCATTTTGTGGTGAGTGCATAAAGGCACGGCACAGTGGCTGGCAGCTTGGTTCATTTTTACTTCCTGTCATACAGGGAACTAGATATTCACTCAGTAAAAAGGATTTGTTACCCTGTTAAACAATCGTAATGTAGTCAAGTATGAAAATCACTTTTAAGCCAGTAACAAGAAAACCCTTTTAGCCTTTCAGATGCTTTTGCATATTGAAAAATATTTATTCTGATAAAGCATTGCGAAACTGTGTTTTGGAGGATTTTTATATCCTTTTCAATGGATATACATTGAACACATCAAAATGGAAAAAAAAAAAAAAAAAAGGTATCATTTCTTGTCTGTTAGAATTTTCAGTCATTCAGCTCTTCCTGTTTTCACCAGGATGTTGCATGTGAAGTATGCAGCCATTTTATATTTTAGGTTTGAAAAGGTTTTATTGTGGAGATGAGATTCCTGCTGTGGTTACTGCTATATGCACAAAGATGTGTGAATTTATAGTTGCCTCTATTCCTGTGGCTACAGTAAATTGAAATGGGAAGGGGAACTCTCACTGTGCCAGTCAAGCACAGAAAGATGTGAGGAGGGAAAATGAAGTTTAAGCAGGTTAGAGAGCCTAAGACAAAAGAAGTTCCCTCTGCTTTTTGCAGAGGATAAGGAGCTTTCCTTGGATTTCTGCTTAACTGTGGTGTTCTTGTACAATAGTGCTGTGCTTATCCTAATCAAATGGCATTCACACACAGCCTCCCTCTCTGTCACTATGCATTTTTAAAGACTGCCTGATCAAAGAAACGCTTGTGAATAAGTTAGATGTGTTAGAAATTTATTTACATCTTCTTGGTTAAGTTCAGTGTGCTGGAAAAATAATACCCTAATTTATGTTTTCAGATGCCAGGTTTTTTTTTTTTTAAGTATTTCTTTTCAACCTTAGCTGTGAGTGTTGTTTAGTTTATGTTAAGGGCTGTGTGACCTGACAGGATTTGCGCTGAAGTAAACCTATTGAAATCAAAGCTCTCCATACTCTAACTGGAGGTGGGTCCCTTGTGGGCAGTGTTGGGGAATCTGACACCATAGGCTATCTGGGATTGGGTGGGAGGTTTGGAGAGCATTGGCGTGAGCTGAAGTAGAACAACTCAGAAGACTGTGCTTTACCCAATTGTAACAGCCCCCAGTAGGAATGCAGTGCATGCTCACTCTCTTGTGATCTTTTTCTTTAGTGTCACAAGTAAGCTTAACCAACATCAAAGGCTCATTCCAGTTGATCTCTTACGTGTATGTCTCCTTAACCATGTTTTAGGAATATTACACCTTCCACAAAGTTTTTTTTTATGTATGAAATAATTGGGTCAGAAAATAAAGGGTTTTTTTAAATTGTATTTTTTATGTTCAGGATAAATAAGTGAAATGAAAGTTAGCTAATGGAACTTGAGGCTTTTGTAGCTTTTCTGTTCAAAGGGAGTAACCCTAGCTAACTTTGGAATAGCCAGCAATGCAATGCAGAATGACCTGTGGGAAGATAAAGACACTGGTGGATCAAAATCCTGCTGCTTCCTGGAGTGCGGACTTGAATCAGCTTTCCTCTATTGCATAGAACAGACTCAGCCTCCAGGCTACTTCTCTCTTTCTCTGCAGAAGGTATGTATATAAACAAATACATGGGTGTTTTTACATAATGGAACAGTTCCAGTGGAAAAGATGGATGAATCAGTACATCTGATTTTTTTTGCGAATCAGTGTCCTGACAGAGGTTTGTTGGAGTTAGTTAATCTGCCTGTTAAAACCAGCCTCTGTTATACATACTTTCTCCTTTGAAGTTGGAAGATGTAGTATCCTTCCCCTGCCCCCTCAGTAAGACCTGCCCTCACACTTCATGGCTCCTTTATCCAGGCAAAGGGCAGTTTGCTCATTCATGGCTGAATGAGGATCGTTTCAAAGTTTTGCCTCGGTGATATGTGGCATGCTAGAAGTAACTAATGGTCACTATGCTCTAATATTCTATGTGCGTCACCCAAATACCACTTCTTCCAGGGGAGGAAGTAATTTGTGGCATGTATGCCACTTTTCAGGGCTATGAATTTAATGAAGATGGCTGAAATGTTCAGAAGGACCTCAGCTACTAAGCTGAGGTGGTGGGGAGTGGTTTATTTTTCCAGTTGTTTGCATTCCGGCTGGATCTAAAGTAACTAAGGTGGACACTGGTGTGTGGAGGGTCAGTGGCGGCATAGTGTGTATAGAGCTGGGGGATTGCAAGTGTTTCACTTGTAAGAATTGTGACAGGAGGTATCTAGAGAGGCTATTGAAGGCTTTGCTTCTGGTGCCAAGCAGTGATCTCAGCATGCAGCAATTTCTGGGGTGAAGGCTTAATTCAGCCGGAGATTAGCTCCCAAGCTCTTCTGCCCTCTCTCAGGCCAGCTGCAGATGATGGACTTTCAAACTTAATGTTTACCTCCCCTTTTCTCTTGGCTTGTGGCAAAGAAAAGCTCCTGAAGCTTGGGTTCTCCTAAACCATTCAGCATGTTTTTCTACCTCAGTTAAGTAATAATAATAATAAAAAAGATTACTCACAGCAGTGAGCACAGCTTACGGTAAACAGCTTTTGTTTAAAATCTTTGTTGAACATGAAATGACGTCGTTTTCTTACAGAGAAACATACACGTGTTCTACTGAATCACTCCTTGTGCTGGTGATGTGTTCATGCCCTTAGTTTCTCTGAATACTGGTAACATAAGAAAGTATGTACCAGAAACAAAATACCTACCTGGTTTTTGGAACTCTGTTGTATAAAGGGATGGGACCTTGACATGCTTATGAGGTGGGCTGATGCCAACCTGATGAAGTTTAACCATACCAAGTGCAAGGTCCTACACCTGGGTCAGAGCAATCCCAGGCACAGCTACAGGTTGGGCAGAGATGAGACTGAGAGCAGACCTGGGGAGAAGGACTTGGGGGTGTTGGTCAATGAGAAAATGAACATGAGCCAGCAGTGTGCTCTTGCAGCCCAGAAAGCCA
>JASSUY010052387.1:0-13300 GCA_032466535.1 Forpus xanthops | reverse complement strand
TAAACACTGGTGTTATCAGCACTGTTCCCAAGCCGAAAATCCAAAACACAGTGCTCACCAGCTACTGCTTAAAGAAACATGACTGCTGCTGCTGAACCCATGACATCCTCCCCTCTCATTTAGTTACTTTTGCTTTCCTCAATCTTTTTTTACATCATTTTTCACTCCAAGCTGTATCCTTCTCTTTCTCTTTCATTGCCTCCTTACTTTGCACTTGAGAATAATGTGGGTTTTCACTGAGAGTACAAGCAAGGCCCAAACACTTTCCAGAAGTATTTTGAGGTGCTGAGTGGGTGTTTGTTTGTTCTAGGGCTCATTTTCTTTGTTGGGACCTTGAGGATTATCTGGCATAAGCAGCTCCTCCTTTTGCTCCATAGCTGCTAGCAGCGATCTGCAGACATTCCCCCCAACACACGCATTCACATTTGTTGTAGGCTGTATTTATTTAGGGCCACAGACTGCACTAATGGCATGAACCAGCAAAATTCAGAGTTCGCCCTCAAAGATCCTGAGTGCTTGTCTCCTTACATGATTTCCAGGGCAGATATGGACCCTTTGCACCTCTGAGGAACTAATCAGGACCTTGCAGGATGGCACTTCCTGCAGTAGGCATTGCTACATTAAGCAATTAATAAAGATGATTATAGCTCAGAGCTAAATATGGTATATTACGGTGTTGTGCTTCACTTATATTACCCTCACGGCAAATGAGTCAGAGAGACACTACCATGTATTTTGGAGGAGTGACTCTTTATGCTAATTAATGATATCAATATGCACACGATGATGCTGGTATAATTAGCACAGTGGATAGCACCAAAATAAAACAACAGAAAGAACCTGTCGCAGAGAAACCAACACAGTGGATACATACTTAAAACTGCCTGAAAATACTGTAGCAAAAGCCGAGTAGATTCAGTTACAGTCTGTCCCCACAACCTGAGACCAGCTCACCCAAAGCTTGCAGGTTCTTTGCTCAACCAGGTGAATTTGGTGAATCATTTGTTTGCTATGATTTGGACAGATGTATCAACACTGAATGAAATTTGGGATTACAAATTAGCTGATACAGAGGTAGCCGAGATGGGGTTTGTATTGGTTTGAGGCTATATCTCAGAACAGGCCTCAGAAATTGCAAAACACAAACCAAACAAAACTGAAGAAATAAACTGTCTGGGTAAGCCCTGCAAAGTCAGTCCAAGGTGTTTCATACAGCTGTGCTAAGTATGGAAAGAAGAGTCAACACACAGGCTAACAGCTCTCTGTCAGTTCATATCCTCACCAGGAAATAATACACAAGTTTTAGGAGAGAGTTCCACAGCTGACAAAAATTGATGCAACCCCACTGAAGTCACTTGAGTGGACAGCTCACATAAACTACTTATCCAGCCCAACATCACTTACGTTTTCATCTTTCCAATGTCCAAAAGGAACAAAGCTGGAATGAAGAGTTTATGTGATCATTTGGTATCGTCCTTGAGTGAATCAGTGCGGAGGATTTCAAACTCTTTTGCTTGGTCCAACCTCCCACTCTCGATTTTGTCCATAAACTTCTGGTTTTCCACACATGCACGTGGGCAGACCCAGCATGTGCTTACATTTCACTCAGCAGGGGTTCTTTCTCACAAAACACACTTCAAAGATCAGTGTTCTGTCATACACTTTACCTCCCAGTTCAAGCCAAGCTCTAAGCTGTCAGGAGAAGGAGCATCCCCTGGTATATTTATACACAACCTGGGCAGAGTGGTATGTAATTCCAATTGATGCTCTGGGTGTTCTTATTAAAAAAATCCAAGGACATTGGAAGCTTCTATCTCATCTCAGAGTGCCTAAATTGTTCAATTTATTTTTACAAGGGATCAAGCCCTTCACATCTATGAAATCTGAGTACAACACACCTAGTGAGATATAAATTGTTAACATGGAGTTCTCCCTACAACCCTGAATTTTCTTTGAATCTTCAGTTATAGGTTAAACACTTCAGGTTAATCACTTAAACGTTTGTGCAATGAAACTACAATGATTCTGTATAGAGATCATCTGCAGTATGTAACAGTACCCAGAGCTGTGAGACAGTTTAACAGAGGTCTCTACCTGCTGCAACACCTTAGCACAAGGGTGTGATTTAAAGGTAATGTGGCAGGTTTAATGCAGAATTTCCTTGCTTTCCTAGATTTAAGTCTCAACCTTAATGGTATAACTTGCATTGACATTGTTTCAGTTTGTTTTGACATCATAATTGAGTCTAATCTCCACAGACTTGCACTGAAGTCTTATTTCCTATTGTAGTTTCACAGTGTAATTTTACCCTAAGAGCACTGTAGTGAGGTCTTCTCCAAGTCATGCTTTGAAATCACATTGTGTGTTCAGTATTGCCTCATAATGGTTTTGTAAGATGGCCTCCAAAGCTTTTCCCTGCAACAATTTGATCATCTTAATCTCAAATTGCAATGACCTCACAATGCCATAAAGCAATTACCATCACAAATTCAAACGTTCTTATGTAGGAACTTCTGTGCTGCCTCATTAGGTGACACATTTTGCTGTGTCCAACCTCTTATTTAAATAAAGCACACCTACTGGATATCCATTGCTCTTTTAAATTTCAAAGTTGTGCTAGAGCAAGCATTTTATTATAGTTCAATTTTTTTTTCCCCCCACTGCAAATGGGCTGATGAGAATCTCTAGCTGCACGTTTTGTTAGAGCTGGGCTGGGTTAGCAGCATCCAGATTTGGATGCCACCACTGCTGGAATTTTATTCACTCGCTGACCATAAGCCAAATCACAGCTAGGAATTTGCTTTGAAACCAAAATAACAGGAATCTTCTATGTTCTATTGTCACCTGATGCAGCTCTGCTTCCTCACTGCTTTGTTCCTGAAAGGGCTTGCAGCTGGGACATTGATTTCTATTTTAGCAATTCTTTGGGGAAGTGATGGCCAGCACAATTCCTGTCCCTTTGTTAGACACCCAAGACAGTAGGAGCTGGTGATTTGTGCTGGGAGGTAAAATAGGCTACTCTGGCTTTTATAGTCAGAAATCTCAGAACACTTTCAGCTATTTTCCAGGAAAATCTTGGGCTTATCTAGGACATCTTCAAGACAAGCTCTTGAGGACCTTAGGATGCTTTTCCGGCTTGACTGGGGAAGTTAGATCAGCTTCATTAGGCAAAGGAGTTTGGCTGGGCTCTATACAGCTCTAGGAAGTGTGAAATTGTTAAATTCTTTCTCCCCTAAATCACTTTTTATTTTATTTCTGGCCCTCTACAGGTGTATTTAAGATGATGATCTTATGGCCTGTGGAGCACTAGAACACACATGGTACACTGTGAGGACAAAGGCCCATTGCCACCACTTGCAGCCAACTTTCAAGAAGCAGCCGAGACTTATAACTTCTTCAGCTCAGAGACATACTCCTGAGAACATGTTCATTATTTTAATTCAAGTCTTCATTGCTGGCTGACTGCCAAGTGGCCTACCAGATGTCTCTCTCTTTGCTATGGTTGAAGCAGATTATGATGTTCCAGCTCATTTTTCCTTCACTGACAGCCTGGTTCCAAAAACGTGCCAGACTTTAAGGGCAGTATTTTCAAAAGCCAGGTCAACTCACAACAGTACACCAATGACAGTGCATACAGATACTACAAAACCGTATGATAGGCAATTAAGTCAATGTTATTTATGCTAGTCGAGTAACTTCAATTTTATTAAGCCTTTAACACTGAAGAAAAGGGTTGCTAAAGTGCCATTCCTGGAGTCTGGTGAATAGGGCAGAACTGGAACTCCCACTTGGAAAATACAAGGTTTTGGCGCATGTGGTTAAAAGGGAGAACCTGAATCTAGCACCTCACAAAAAAAAATATCTATACATATATGTATGTATAAATAGAGGAAGATAGCTATATAAAAAAAGAACTACAAATGGATTTAAGTTGCACCTTTTTTAAAAGCTATTAATTGCACTACAAGCATGGATGCACTTCTTGTGTGTGCATTTGTACACACAGATCCCAAAGTCCTGCTCTTGAAGAGTCTTTCTTGCATCTATTGTCTCTCTCATCTTCCTCACCTCTGAACTGAAAAGAGTTTCACAGAATACAGGCTATTCTCTCTCAGATCAAAAGTCTCCGATGCACTTACAGTGCCTGGTTTCAAGGGAGGTCTCAAAGTGTTACTTGTTAGCCAAAATTTTGAAGGCCTTTAATGCCCTGTAACTAATGTTTCTGATAGGTTTCTTTGTCTCACTGTAGGAACCTGCAGCCGTGTGCCATGTCTTCTCGTTCCAGCCTGTTCAGGTGACCTCAACTACTTTTCAACTCCCTACCCTTTGAATATCCTGTGGAAGTCTCATCATGAATGAACACACATTTCATACTGTGGCTATGCATCCTGAAGAACATTGCGCTTACCAAAACAAGTAGCTATAGTGCAGTAGGAAGATTTTTTCCACAGTCTCTTTCTATTGCTCTTAATGTCTGCTGTCATGTTTACCATGGTCCCCTGTATGTAACTTCAAGATTATTTTTCAATGCACATGCAAGGTGTACATCCTGTATCTCTGTTTCTCTCTTTTACTTTTAGATGGAAACACTTCATGCAATTTTCTTTTCGTGAAATGCAATTCTATAGAAATTTGAAACCAGTATTATATTACATGGTACTGCTGACTTGAAATTTCTAATAAACCACACAGCTTTTGAGATTCCTTGTCTGCATAAGTTCATGCAGTTCTGTTCCCTAGTCATGAACTGCCTACTGGGCAAAATATACCTATTATGTTATCTTTATCTGACACAGGGCAAGGTCTTGCATTGCCCTGTGTCAGGACACTGGTACAATACTACTTAGCAAAACTTTAAAGATCCAGCATCATAACCTCCATACAACCCCCTGAGAGGAAGCAGTAATTTTACTGTGTTAAGCAAGGGGCTTGACTGTAAGGAGGGAGTGCTTTGCTAATAAACTGCATTGTCTGAACAATTTTACTAGTGTGAAGACCCTTGTACTGATGATTTATTTGGAAGTTCTGGGTATATTAACTTTTGCTAAGAGCTGAGACTAAAAACTTTATGGGGAATGCTACATACACTCCAAAGACCGACAAGAGAATTTAAGTTAGATGTGATTAGTATGAAGAAAGTTACATTTATTATACTCTTATGTATAATTGATCATATGAAAGGCCTTTTGTAACTATAAAAGAGACAGCACATTAAATTGTTTTACCCTGAGGATTATACAAATTTGTAGAAATCAGATTGGAATATCAGCCTATTGGTTTCATTGCCATGGTAAATCATTAAGATGTTCTATGTTAATCATAAATCTTTGTATCTATTTATTATTAATCAAATAGCTCCTCCCAGCTGCTGCTTTGCTTCATCCATCTGAACCAATCAAACCAAAACCTGGTAGCATTAGCTCTGATGAAGAGTGGCTGCATACACATAATATGCATGGCACATAGCATGGATTATACAGAGCTAGACATGGGGTATGAGAGCTGATGGGGTGTTAGCTCTCCACAGCAGGGGGGCATGGTTTCTGGATTTGTGAGAAGGCATGCTTCATTAGTAAAATGATTCATGGTGAAAAGGAGTTTAGCTGGGAATAATTTAGTGGTTGCTGTGGTGGAATAGAAATATAGTTTGGGGTAGAGAGGTTATGAACCTGCATTTATTTGATACAAGCTTGCACGCTGTTCGGTGTCAACCTGCATTCTTACCCATTGCAGTTTGGAAAACAATGTTACAAAAAACTCTCCACTCACAAGTAAGTAAACAAAAAAGGCAATCATTTGAATACTACCTAACTTAATGTTCTTGTAATTATTATTATCCAGGCTCCTAGGCAAAACTAGATGGCTTTCAGAGCATTTCTGAGCTGGTATGCCTGCATAGAGTGGTGGTACATTGCCAAGTAGAAGTCAATTCCAACTCAGTGATATAGCATGTTGATTACTGCCTATTTCCTTGTACTGTATCCTGTGAGTGTAATGGTATCTGACATATAATTTTCCCAAAACTGCTGAAGTTGACATACTATTTAGATTTGGCCCACATTTCTTCAATTAGCAAGAGTATTATAAATGATGTACTGCTCCAAGTCTTAGACACTTCTTCCTCATGCCATACAAAATTAGGTAAGTGGGGAAACTCATTTTAAGAGCAAACAAAAATGTTATTCAAAGAACTAGATATTCACAGCAGTGCGATAAGAAGATGGGAATCAAGAAGAGTGGCAAAAATGCACTCCATTCAAAACTGAGTAATGAACTCCATTACTGTGACAGATTTTTCTTCACTAACTTAAAATTTAAAAGCAAAACATCCCTACTTTAGTTTAAGTGAGCCAGTTTGCAAATGTAAACAGACATCTTTCAGACAATGGCAGGTTCGCATTCCTCTTTACAGTTTACTGTGAAAGCAAACTATGTATGCTGGGGAAACATGCATGGAACATACATGGCACACTGGGATTTGTAAAATTAAATAGGAAGACTTTTGCAATGATATCACTGGAGGCTGATGAGATTTGTGGTAGATTTCTTACAGGTAAGAAGTATGGCAGCAACATTCTTTCATGTGCCACTTCTCCTTCAGCGTGTTCAGTAAGCTCCTGGGTAGTGCCAATAGCTGGTCTTCTCTGACACTCCATTAGTCTTGCCCATTTCAGTTCACGGGATCATCAGGAAAAAGGGGAAGCAACAGATTAGCTAAAAATGGTAGAAATTTTTTATGCCGTGCAAGTGACTGTTTTCCATCAGTTCCTGTCCTCGTTCTCCATTTTGCTTTTATTTCCTGAGATGAGGGTTTACGTAACTAAAATACTAAGGTAAAAGCTCTGAAAAAAAGTGAGGTTTGAAATATGTATATATTGGTTTGTGTAGCTCTACAAGGTATTGGGAGCATGTGCTTAAACTGCATAGGTTGTAAGGTCGTGTCTTCTTTATTTTCCTTTATCTTTTAAATTAATATTTTTTTCTTTTCCCTTCCTTTGAACACTGAATATGTTCGATGTGCCAAATTTAAAAGGCTGCCTTTTTGAGTATCAGACATTGTATTTTAAAACACAGAAAGAAATCTTCATAGCCTGCCAAACACACAGTGTTATATACAGGGCTGAAGGAAGAACAAACAGATTAATTTTCTGCTCCCTGTTTTGACCCATCTGTATTATTTATTTATCCTGAAATAATTCACTGCACAGCAAAATCACCACCTCTTTGTTAACACACAGACACGGAGCTTCCACATTAGACTTCCTTTGCCAGCTGATACTGTTATGGCAGGCAGAAATATATGAAAGTAATGTATATTCCCAGACTGATGGATGCTGTGACTATCAGAGATATTTTGCCTCTGCCTTGTAGATGCAAGGGGAGCATCTCCTAGCAGAATGGGAATGTTCCTGCAAGGGGAGAATGTGTCAAATGCTGAAAAAGCTGTTCTGTGCTGTAAAAGATGTCTAATGATACAGATGATCTTGTCCTTCCTACTCAGGGAACTGATGATAAGTGGCCTTCCTGGACTTCCACTTCTGTCCTCTACTGAAGATTTTTAGCCACTATCTGAACTGCCATTGAGTTGAAGCACTTAATTAGTAGTCACGCACCTCATGGTCAAAACTTTTCCTCCAGAGCCACTCCCTGCCTCAGTTATTAAGTAGTTTGGAACTGGATTGGGATTATATCCAAGTAATGCATGAAAATTTCACATCTTGCATTATCTGTGTCTTCATTTTAGGTTCTGTCAGACATGGGCAGCATGCTGCTGCTGTTCTGGTGGTTTGAGAGGCAAAGTGGAGGCATGCTCTCTCTGAGTCTTTGTCTTTTTGTGATACTATCTTCTGAAATTAACACTTTCTCCTGTACCTTTATTCTCTGAAGGAACTTTAGTGTTGCTTTTGCTTTATACCTTTTACCATGCTTTTAAGAAAGAATGCTTTTCTGCAATCTATTTTTAAAGTTAATACCAGTGGGATAAATAATGAGATATAAAGAGTGGTATGTCCCAAATTGAAGCCTGCCTTGGGTGTTGGTTTGGTTATCAAAGTATGCAATCTGCGTATCCCAGAGGTCGGTGGAAGAGATCCCCTAGACCAAATCCTGTCACAAATATAAACTTATGAATAATTAGTTGTGAGTAAATGGATAAAAAAATTCTTACAAGATGCCAGGTGTGTGAATCTAACAGAGGCAAAATTGGTAGAAAAAGATTACCAAATTCTGATCTCATTTTTACCAATGAAAGCTCTGAACAGAATCATAGAATCATAGAATAGTTAGGGCTGGAAAGGACCTTAAGATCCTCTAGTTCCAAACCCCTGCCATGGGCAGGGTCACCTCACACTAAACCATATCACCCCAGGCTCTGTCCAGCCTGGCCTTGAACACAGCCAGGGATGGAGCATTCACAACATCCCTGGGAAACCCATTGCAGTGCCTCACCACCCTCACAGTAAAGAATTCCTTCCTTATATCCAATCTAAACATCCCCTGTTTAAGTTTTGACCCATTACCCCTTGTCCTATCACTACAGTCCACAATAAATAGTCCCTCCCCACCATCTCTATAGGACTCCTTCAGAATAAATCAGAACAAGTCAGGTTTGCCTCCGGGGAACCTGAAAGGAGAGCTGGGTGCTCAATGACGGACCATTTTAGCACTACTTAAATAGAATATACAATCATTTTGACTCCTTGAAACCCAAAGACTGAGTTGCTCTGACCCATCAGGAGAAGATTCAGGCCAAGAATTGCACCAGTACCATTCTGCCTCTGCCAGAGCTTGAAAGGGCATACAGTTATCAATGATGCTGTCAGCAAGCATATTTGAAACCTGCCTGCCTGACTACAGCTGTGCCTGGAACTGCATCTCAATGCTGCATTCTGCATTTTCCTGCAGAGACAGGAAGCATGTGGAGACATGCACATTAACCAACTCTGGGATTTGGGCATGCTCCTGATGAATAAAGAAGATGGCATGATGCCTCCAGAGGCCTGGAATGCAGGGCAACAAGTTTGTTCCAAAACAAACGTCATGTACAATATATTGTATAAGGTTAGTTTGGTTTAGCTGGGTTGTCAGGGTGCTGCCTGGTAAAGGCACTGAAACATTTAGTACCTCAGAGCTAAATGGTGGCATTTGGAAGTCCCCAGGCAGCATCTCTCTGATGCCATGTATGGTAACCAGAAATAACCCTATGAGCTAAAACTGCATAACCTCAACTGTGGGAGCAGCAGAAGTATAGGCATTGATTGCATTGGTGGCAGCAGCATGCTGAGACTAAGAAATTCAGCACTGAAATCAGTCCCAGGTTTCAAGTACCGAAGTAGGTTAGGGAGCTCATGGGGATTTGTTTGGGCCCATCACAAACAGGCTTTCTGCTGGATTCAAAGCCCATTCAAGGTCCAGATCCCAGAAAAAGGCTGAATTAGGAAACCTGTGTGTATGAACTTACGCTTGTTCCTAGTAAAAGAGAATGAATGCGTCTGAACCCACAGGCTTTATTGCATTCAAACACCTTTATTTACTATATCTCAGAAGCCAAAACACTTTATAAACCGACATTGAAACTAGGAAACCCTGAAATGTACCCTATTTTTCTTTAGGAACAGAGGAACCAGTCACACATCACTAGTGAGAGTAGGAGCACAAAAAGCATCCCAGCCCCATCAACCCTATGGGGGAGATGATTACCAGAGTGAAAGAGGACTTGACCTGCTTCTATCCTCACTTGTAATGATGGCTACAAACTCCTAAGTAGAGAAAGGTAAACCTGGATAGGGAGAAACAATATTTTACAGTGCAGGCTAGAAGACTTTTTCCCCTTTCCTTTTATTGACTAGCTGAGTGTTTATAGTTAATCATTTTCAGATGGAGATCTACTTTACAGCCATATCAGCACAGGAAGCTGCAAAGAAACTCAGATGTGATCACTTGCCAAACTCTGAGTTATAGAAGTTGTTAAATTAGGACATGCGATAGGTCCAAAATGGGCTAATTTATGTTACTTAGAACATCATTCTAGCCTTTTTAAAATGTTTCCCCCAATTAAGCTGTTCAGGCCACAGATCTAAATAGCTGTCTGCACAGGCTGCCAATTGATTAATTCCCTAATGATGGATTGAAGCTACAGCTTTTGTTTCTTAATCTCTCTTTTCTCCATTAATGGCAAATCATTCATAAAACAAATCTTATAAATATAAGTAAACACACAGGAGTACAGGGGACAGATTGCATATAGATTTATTGCAGAGCTAATTTTTGAGTGCCATTAACGATTTATTATTATTATTATTATTGTTTTCTCTTTTCTCACAGAGCCACAGGAGTCTGGTAAGCAATTTTCCAAACTTGAGCTTATGGTTTTCAGACTGCAGCCTACAAAGAGCTCAGATGGCTACCCATGCAGAAGACACATGGAGGATGCTCTTCAGGGGAAACTTTGTTAGATCAAGACTTCTGTGGACAGAATGCGATAGATCATGCTGTAAGGAGATAGCTGCCTCATTCCTCTGTCGAGCTTTGTGCTTGTACTGCATTTGCAACAGCAGAATCTGAGTGTCAGTGCAGGAAGGTGGAGGAGGTCCATGTAAGCAATGAGAATGTCAGAGAGAATAAGTCTGTCTCCTCCCTGCAGTAGTCTCCTCTTTGGAAAAAGTCCGTCACCCCATGTAATCACAAATGCCTGGGGGTTGTAGGAAGGCTTTTAATCCCCTTTGGATGAGCATGATAGGAGGAAAGAGTTCCAGTTCAATAGGCCACACAAGTGAAATCTGGGTAGTGGTTATTAAGGAAGATGTGGAAGAGGTCTGAATAAACAGAGATGAAGGCTGAACAAGCCTTAGCGAGGTGTATCTCTAAGTCCTGTTGCTGCAGAAAGACAAGGCTGACTGTTGAAAGCTCAAGAAGAATCACATAGCATAAGAAAAATCACTGCTCTGAAGTGCATCACTCAGCCTGTCACCTCTGTGTGTCAAGCTGCATAGCAAAAGAGAAACAAAGTAATGGGTATGAGAACTTAATTAATTTAAGAATTAGAAGAGCTGAGAGATTGGGCTCTTCAAAAGCGTGACCCAGATAATATTTACTATATGCTATAAATCATCCATTATTGTTTAGAGTTTCCTTTCTCTACACTTGACCTTCATCATCATTCTTTTGCCTGAGTTTGGGTGTCACCACAGAAGTACTGGGTATGTGGATGAAAGCACAGAAGATATATTTGGTAGCATTTCCCTGACTGGTTTCATTATTACAGAACAGAAAGCAAACAATGAAAACTGAACTGAGTCTGCTGTCTAAAATTTCTCTGAGCACTACGTGAGGTAGACAGCTCTTCAAAGAGAAGAAAGTTTAGCTTGTGACATTCCCAATTAAGCCCTTCATCTTGGAGATAATTATCCAGTGTTAGAGGCTTTCCAGTCCTGGACAGCGAAGGATATATCCTCCATCACTAGACGGCTGTTTAAAAATGCAGTGCTTTTCCTTACTTGTACTTGAGCTGGGAGAGTTAGCATGTGCTGACATCGTGAATGTATTTGTGGACAGGGAGTTACTTCTGCACATCACAGACTTGGGTATAGGCCACACCAGGGAAAAATTGTGGAGTCTCTTCTGGCATAGGGTTTGGTGGCTGAGAGACAGAATATGAATGATCTTTTCTTCTGGTCAAAGGAGTGGGAAAAGGACCAGGCTTTTCTCCCTGCTATAGCACTCTGAATCCAGACTAGCTCTATTGAGTTTGCTTTCAGAGGCCCTTGAGTATCAGTCAGTTTACCACAGAGTGGGGAGATAGTGGGCTGTGCCATCCTGTATGTACACCCCGAATCCTGAGGCTGGCTAGAGGCAGGTTTAACCCCTGGTGCAAACCAGAACAGCCTCAGGGCTGCTCTGGGTTGTGCTGTTTTTTGACAGTCCCTCTGGGGCTGCCCTTTCATGGCATGCCTCTGAAATGCCACCTTGGAGGAGAAGCAGGAGGAAAGGGTGAGGGGGGATTGTTGTGTACACCTACCCATTTATCCATTGACACAAACTATAATCCAGCTCGAAGTTGCTCCAGTTAAGACAACTGCTTGAAAACCTGTCTACTGAGACAGTGGTGTAAGAAAGTGATAAGAGGGCCCTGCGCTTGGTCCCATATATTTCTCTGTTTGATTGTTCATGTTTTTTAAGCAGCATTTTATGAGGTTTAAACTAATTTGTTAATTTCTTGGTTTTAATGTTTTATATATACTCAGGGAGCAAACTTGTCTTATGAACTGGCATGCAGCCATGGCAGAGAGAGTACATAGAATTATAGAATTGTTAGGGTTGCAAAGTTTCACATTCCCCCACCATGGGCAGGGACACCTCACACTAAACCATGCCACCCAAGGCTATGTCCAACCTGGCCTTGACCAGCATCAACAATGAAGCATTTATGACTTATTTGGGCAACCTGTTCCAGTGCCTCACCACCCTCACAGTAAAGAATTTCCCCCTTACATCCAATCTAAACTTCCTCCATTTAAGTTTGAACCCATTACCCTTTGTCCTCTCACTACAATCCCTCATGAAGAGTCCATCCCCAGCATCCCTATAGGCTCCCTTCAGATATTGGAAGGCTGCTTTGAGGTCTCCACACAGCCTTCTCTTCTCCAGGCTGAAAAGCCCCAACTTTCTCAGCCTATCTTCATATGGGAGGTGCTCCAGTCCCCTGATCATCCTCGTGGCCCTCCCTTGGACTTGTTCCAACAGTTCCATATCTTTTTATGTTGAGGACACCAGAACTGCACACAATACTCCAAGTGAGATCTCACAAGAGCAGAGTAGAGAGGCAGGATCACCTCCGTCATTCTGCTGATCACTCTCCTTTTGACTCAGCCCAGGATACGGTTGGCTTTCTGGGCTGCAAGTGCACACTGAAGCCAGCTCATGTTAAGCTTCCCATCAACCAACACCCTAAGTCCTTCTCCTCAAGGCTGCTCTGAAGCTCAGCTCTGCCCAATTTGTAGCTGTGCCTGGGATTGCTCCGACCCAGGTGTAGGACCTTGCACTTGCAGGGTTAAACTTCATCAGGTTGACATCAGCCCACCTCACAAGCTTGTCAGGGTCCCTCTGGATGTCATTCCTTGCCTCTAGCATATCAACCGAACCACACAGCTTGGTGTCATCAGCAAACTTGCTGAGGATGCACTCAATCCCACTGCATCACCTGGTTGCTCCGATGCTGGAACAACGGGGCTGATGGGTATGTATTAGACGGTAGTGAAGCCAAACAGCTGGGATCACTTGCTAAGGAAGGGGGAATTGACAA